>DWOX01000323.1:0-10896 GCA_018251315.1 Nastra julia | reverse complement strand
TGGGAGCCTCAAAGTAGTAGAACAAATTTCTATAATTTAAAAATTTTCTGATGGCATACTTTTATAATTTCTACCAAATTATAATCAGTATTTTCTACTGTTTACGTTAATGTCTTATCTTCTAGTGACTCTTGGAACTCCGATACCTCTGATAGTGATAGTGACCTCAAAGGTTCCCCACCTCCACCCTCAAAGCGACCAGGCCAAAGAAGTGTACCTCTCAGAAAAAAGAAACCAGCAAGAAGAAGACGGTTTACTAGCGATGAAGAAGAAAGTTCAGAAGTAACAGATGAAGAAGGAAAGAGGTAATGTAGTAGAATTATGTTTGAAATCGTATTAAAATTGGGCAGACATGGTTTTATCTCTTTCAGTTTAGGTGGTCTCTTCGTTTTTATATCCAGACTGTCAGTTTCATGTACCTTTAGTAAATGGTCATCATAATTATAGAACGACTTTGTGGTTCAATTTCTCTAATAGTTTGACTAGTCTCTTGAAATATCTCGACATGGTCCCTAACAATACTTGGTTTAAATACACCATAATTATAAATGTTTAGTATAAATTAGTGCAGATGTTTAGTAAAAGTTCAATTACAAGCAGCAGACTTACTCCCATAAATATTCATGAGATAAATGGTTACAGTCGTGCTGCTACGAGACGCACTGGTGCAGCAGTAAGCTATAAAGAAGCTAGTGACGAACAAACAGATTCTTCAGATCTTTTAGAGGATAGAGGAGATGATGCAGATGCTGAACCGGAACCTGAGGATCACAGTGAAACAATAGAAAAGGTTCTAGGATGTCGACAGGGAAAGAAAGGAGGTATTTATTAATTTGTGAATTTGAAAAATATTTTTTTTGGTGTATTTTAATTTCATTATTTCGCATGTTGGTTGAATACAAGTCAACAGAATTAATGTACAAAGCATTATGGTGCAATTGTAGTATTGAATTTTAGCTAATATCTTCTTGTCATTATACAGTCACTGGCAATGTGACTACCATTTACTACATAGAGGAACATGGGGATCCTAATGAAGGATGCAATCCTGATGATGAAGAATCAACTGAACCACAGTACCTGATTAAATGGAAAGGATGGTCACATATACATAACACATGGGAGTCTGAGAAGTCCCTCAATGAACAAAAAGTAAAGGGTCTAAAAAAATTAGAAAACTACATAAAAAAAGAATCTGAATTGTCATGGTGGAGGAAGCAAGCTGGCCCTGAAGATATTGACTATTTTGAATGTCAGAGTGAGCTACAACAAGAATTAGTCAAAACCTATAACAATGTTGAAAGGATATTCGGTAATTACGAAGATTATTAGTTGCATAATTTGAACTAAGTTCCTTTTTCGTATTGTAAAAATATTTTTTAATTTTTCAAGCTGAACAGTCAAGAGAATTAGAGGGTGGTGGTACAGCTCATGAGTATTTTTGCAAATGGGAATCTCTACCATACGCTGATGCAACATGGGAAGATTCGTCATTGATTGATAAAAGGTGGCCAGAACAAGTTGAACAATTTAAGGCTAGAGAAGCTGCAAAAACAACACCATCTCGGCATTGTCCAGTATTGAGGAGACGGCCAAAATTCCACCAAGTCAAAGAGCAGCCTGAATACATGGGCAAAGACCAGGTAAAACTTAAAGATATATGGAAGGATTTTTTTTTTATGTACAAACTTTGTAGTAATTGTATGTTTTTGTTACAGTCTTACAAGCTAAGAGATTATCAGATGGATGGGTTAAACTGGCTTATACATTCCTGGTGTAAAGACAATTCTGTCATTCTAGCTGATGAAATGGGATTAGGTAAAACCATTCAGGTGATTAAGAAAATTCATTGATATTTTCCTGAAACTTTATAATATCAAGAAATGTTGAATGAATTTCTTGTTGAATTAATCGGTTTATAATGTGTGATTTAATGACACTTATTTTTTAGACTATATGCTTCTTATATTATCTCTTCAAATCTCAACAATTGTATGGACCATTCCTTTGTGTTGTTCCTCTAAGTACAATGACAGCATGGCAAAGAGAATTTACTCAATGGGCACCTGATATAAATGTTGTAACTTATATTGGAGATGTGGTCAGCAGACGTATTGTAAGTATAACCTATGTATATAAAATATAGTCTTGAATGCACTTGATATTTTAATTAAATGTGTTAAGGAAACTAACTCATTGTTCACAGATTCAGCAGTATGAGTGGAGTTTTGCTAGTTCAAAAAGATTAAAATTTAATGCTATACTTACTACATATGAAATTTTATTGAAAGATAAACAAATTCTTGGATCTTTTAGTTGGGCTTGCCTTTTAGTGGACGAAGCTCATAGGTTAAAAAACGATGATTCTCTCCTATACAAGAATCTAAAAGATTTTGATACCAATCATCGGTTACTAGTTACTGGAACGCCTTTACAGAATTCGCTAAAAGAACTATGGGCTCTTTTACACTTCATTATGCCTTACAAGTAAGAAATAGTTTTTATCTTAACAAATATTGTTTTATAGCTTTGTGCTTGTTGAAAGTATATCTCAAACATGTCATATTAATGTTTTTGTCTGTTTGCACATGTATATTTATATTTATCAACCATTTTTAGGTTTGAATCATGGGAAGAATTTGAGAAGGATCATGAAGACGCAGCAACCAAAGGTTATGAAAAGTTACATAAGCAATTAGAACCTTTTATTTTAAGGAGGCAAAAAAAAGATGTAGAAAAATCCTTACCAGCCAAGGTTGAGCAAATATTGAGGGTCGAAATGACCTCAATACAAAAACAATATTACAAATGGATCCTTACAAAAAATTATAGTGCATTGAGAAAAGGGGTAAAAGGATCCATTAATTCTTTTATCAATATTGTGATAGAATTGAAGAAGTGTTGTAATCATGCGTTACTTACGAAACCTGAAGATTTTGAATCGAGAGCGTCTCTTGCCACTACAGATGCAGTGGAGGTACAGTTAAATGCTATAAGAGAGTTATCATCAAAATATATATTTTTCTTTTTACATAATTAATTTTGGTTCTTTTTTTTAGAAACTGCTACGTGGATCAGGAAAGCTGTTGTTACTTGACAAACTGCTATGTAGGCTAAAAGAAACAGGCCACAGAGTTCTTATATTTTCTCAAATGGTGCGAATGTTAGACATCATAGCGGAGTATTTACAAAGGAAGCATTTTCCGTTTCAACGCCTAGATGGCAGTATAAAGGGCGAGTTGAGAAAACAAGCCCTCGATCATTTCAATGCCGATGGTTCCACAGACTTCTGCTTTTTATTGTCCACAAGAGCAGGTGGATTAGGCATTAACTTGGCAACAGCTGATACAGTTATCATTTTTGACTCTGATTGGAATCCTCAAAATGATTTGCAAGCCCAAGCGCGTGCTCACCGCATCGGACAAAAGAATCAGGTAAATAAATTGATATTTGCAGAAGTTGATTTAATTTTAGAGAGTTGTATAAAGTGAATACAACAAAGCCTCTAGCTAGAGATCAATGTTAATAAGACCCAATGTCTATTTTATTGAATCCTTCTGAAATAAGATTTTGTTATTTAACAAGCATCTATCTTATCATTAGTGATAATGTTACCTATATTTCATGTATTATTAATTTTGACGTACATTACATCGAGGAGATATATGATGTATGGATGATCAAGCATCATATACAGATTGAAACAGGCACATTAAAGATGTTGAAGATATTTTACAGTAGCAATATTCTTTATATCAGGTCAACATATACCGATTGGTGACTGCGAGGTCGGTAGAGGAAGATATTGTAGAAAGAGCGAAGAGGAAAATGGTGTTAGATCATTTAGTAATTCAACGCATGGACACCACAGGGAAAACTGTACTTAATAAGAGGGATTCATCTGGAACAACCGCTAATAATCCATTTAATAAAGAAGATCTTAATGCTATCTTAAAATTTGGTGCAGAAGAGTTGTTTAAAGATGATGATGAGAATGATGAAGAACCTGTGGTAAGAAAATTATTGAAACCTACTATTTATTAGGATCTTCAAATTTTGTATTCAAGAAATACTACTATTATACAGTTATAAAATATATTGCAGTATCTATTTAAAATTTATAAATACATTTATTTTTAAGTTTTTGCTAATCAATATTTTTAGTAAAAGAAGTATGATTAACTGCAATACTTTTCAGTGTGATATTGATGAAATTTTACAACGTGCCGAGACCAGAGACGAAGGGCCGTCTATGGTGGGCGACGAGTTACTCTCCGCATTTAAGGTTGCTAGCTTTGCATTTGACGAGGAAAAGGCTGTAATGGAGGTGAAGAAAGATGGCGAAGAGGACACTAAAGATTGGGTATGTCATAGACAAAAGAATTTGATCTTTTGAAAACTATTTTTACTTAAAAAAACTCTTCTACTTTTTTCTTTGAATAGTTTTTGGTAATGTATCTAATTTGTTTTTTGCCAGGACGATATCATTCCTGAAAATGTAAGAAAGACTATTGCAGAACAAGAAAAGACCAAAGAAATGGAAGATCTGTACTTACCACCGAGAAGAAAGAATTTGCAACAAAATGATTCGGAAGATCGCTTCTTTTGGTCACTTTTTCCTTGTTACGGTAGGATAGTAATCGCTTGTCTGGCTTCAATTAATAGCAATTTAACTACAGGACAACGGCCTCTCCTACATAGAACATACAGATAAAGTATGTTACCAGTACGAATTGGCGAAAGAATCAATTATCAACTGCATGTAAATGGATACAAATCAGACCAAACATCGAATTATACTGAATACCTACAGACGGACTTAGCATAACATTACGGAGAAATAATATTTGTCAAATGACACCACTTAGCTATTTACCTAAATAATTGAATAAGCAGAAAATCTGTACAGCCTTACTTATGCAGTTGTCATAATCCAATCCACTCCATATTTGTATACGTACTAGTTGTTACATAGTTGCGATAAATTAGTACATGTAAATTAAAACAGAACCTACATTGTACTTAAAGGTCAAATGACGTAAAATAGCATTAAATGCATCAGCAGACATCATTATAGCAAGGTAGAAATTATAGTAAATTATTCAGTGTGTTTAATTATAGCGCAATTTGCACAATAATAATTGGAACAGTTTCATCGTATTTCTAACAACCAAACTGAATCATAAAACAAATCTTAAATTGGTAGTCAATATTCCTGGAATTGCCAACTCGTTAATGGTAACTAAAAACCACTCTTCTCAACACTGAGAAGGCATGCTTCATCACGATGCAAAAATAATGGTGTTACTATTCTCCAAAACTACCCGTAAGAATAAGGACTTTGTATAAAACAGGCGAGTATTGTGTAATACGAGCCTTAAATAAAATTTTGCAAACGTTACTTCACATTGAATACCATAGTGTTCTCTAAAAGGATCAAAGTTTTATTTCGGGCATAATGGCAAGTGCCAAAATGTTTACAAAAGGTACCATTATAAAATCAAGACACGCGCGTATGAATGTTTGGAATGTTAAGTAACGAAAAAGAATAGATCCCTATCAAATTGATGTTACGACGATTCGTGCCATGTAATTGACGCAATTTGTTGATGTAAATCGACGGCTTGTAGTTGAAGTTGTGATCGATTTTGAAGTCAATAAACTTTAACATGGCATTATATTCAGATAAGCGATGTCGACCTTGGACACGTCGTACATGTCTATTATAATATATTTTTTTGTGTTGCAGAAGCTGATTTTTCAAGCGAAGGATGTCAATGGCCGAGAGGTCGCAATCGTTTTAATTTTTATTTGGGGTCCTAAAATTTGCAACGGTTTTTTTTTCTTTAACAATATATTTCAATGTCATTAAAGTAACCAATCGAGATCTTGGTCTTGCTTAATAAACATGCCAAATTGTCTCACAATTTTTTTACTACTTAGGTGACAGTTAACATCAATTGACGAATATACTGCGTATTTTAAACCTACTGCTGTAAGTTGCCAAAAAGAAGAAATTTCAATTTGATACAACATATCGACAAAGTCGCACATACATCGCAAAAAACATTGTAAGAAAACTTGTTGAAGAGGTTCTCGGAAGTGCATGATGGGAGCGGTTTCGGTTAATATAAGGTGCCAATGGACATACACTACACAAAACTTGACAATTGGCAATTGAAGCGTTATAAGATTGTATCATGGTATTTTAAGTAGGACTTTTGTATTCTAAAAATATTCATTCACTTGAAAGTGCATCGGCCAGTTGGACTTCTCATTGCCTCGTCTGCTTTTTCCCCGTACCACTGCATAGGACGTTGATATTATAAGGCACTTGTTTATTGTCTACGAAGGGCGTTAAAAGCAGCAGCCGATTTCTCAGAAACAGTTGCAGTTCATCGACGTAACTAAACATAATATGGTTCCAGAACGAACAGTTACATCACAACGCGCCGTGGAAGAAACGTTTTCAATAGACGATGCATTAAAAAAGCATTAAAAGTTTTCATCACAGGCGTAAATGATTTTAATGTCTTTTAAAGCATCTTCGGAAGTTATACTGCATTACTTAATCGTTCTTAAGGCATGTAGGTACATACCTTAGAGAGCTGTTCGTATAATTATGCATCATGACGTTAAAATTTTCGTTAACTATGTTTTGTACTTAGTAGGATATCAATTATTTTTTTGGTTCTCTACACAGGAATCTTGGTTCAAATTTAGATGGCCACGTGTGAAAAAATAATTGTGAATAGAACTGCAAGCCTGTAAATATCCCAGCGTACACACAAGTGTGCCACTCAGAATGTCACCAGCGCGATGACCGGACTTGTTACAATATAACTGAAAACCTCATTGAAACAGTCGACCTGCATGTGTAATAAGAAGTTATAGAAACACTGTAAGTGGTATAAATGAAAATTAAATATATTAAACAAGAACTAGATAAATTGACCTTTACAAATGCAACACGAACTCCCATGTTCTGCAACATGATCGCTTAATTACAAATCTATGTAAATAACATTATATTTACATTAGGTGTGATCTACTTGGGAGAACATAACTACACAGATCTAGAATTGAACTGTTAAATATGTGAACAGCTTAAAAGAACAGCAACTTGACACCTGTTTGCCTACATCGATTTGTAGATTCATAAAGAAAATCACGTAAAATAATTTCTCCCTGTCTGTTAACGTTAAAAACCATGGCAAAGATTTTAATGAAGCTTTTACCAATACGTAGAAAAAGAAACAATGTAGTGCTTACCAATATTTTTTACAGGTGTACAATGTGTACCTAATATGATTAAGAAAAAGGTTAGCATTGACAAAGATAGAAAAAGTTTTCTACGATTAGAAGCCGATCTTTACCTTGATAAATGATTTTTTCATAAAAATCTGTCATATACATTGGTCAATCTGAAAGAAATTCAATCTAGGACCTTTCGCCGAAAAGACAGACTATCACAGGTTTACAAGGTTATATAAAATGAAAGACACATCTACGAAATAAAAACATTGTACTGAATTCAGTTTTAATCCGCAAAATCACTCAAACTTTAATGGATTAATGACAGATACTCCAAAGATATTATACGTATAGAAATTTAACCGTATCTAAAATAAAGTAGTAGCAGATAAAACAAATTATGAAGCAGTAACGGCCAATTACTTAAATCTAAGTTGTTGTTCAAACTTTATAATAGCTTATTTGGAAGCGGAATTTCTTATTCTGCAACCGTTACCCTCGCTTACCTTGTCTGTCATTATTCAATTGAGAAAAGGTCCAGATTATACGATAAGACATTGATTATGACTATCAAGTGTTCAGCATTGCACCTTTTGAGACAGGCAAGTGGCTGGTAAGGTTTCGGAAAGTAAACGACACCCACTGACTTATTTTACATAGGACAGATTGTACCTACCTCACCAATTACCTCTGTAGGATTCCGCACCCAAAGGGTCAACGTGACCCTATTTGTATGATTGCAATCCGTGTCTCTCTCAGGGCTGTATCAGATCTCTTGGCATGTAACAAGTAGGGTTATTTGAGATATGTACGAAATGTTAAATATGACTGCTTTATAACAAATGAACAGTAAACTAGTTAATGTCAAAAGTTTGAAGAAATTCCAAGCTACTCGTAGAATATATTCTTGTTTGAATATGTTATTGTGTTGTGGTGTAAGTATTTCTCGGTGTCACGAAACCCCTTTAGTTTAAGTTCAATTTCCACCTGGCTGGTTCCATAAAACAGGATAAAAGCAATTCTTGTAGACGATATGTTTGGGTATGTGTTTATCTACTGGACAAACGAACACACGTATGTATCATAATTACCCAATGATAGACATGTGCCTACTAAAACGAGGTAAATTAATTACGATTTCGAAGCGTGATTATTGGACAAACGAGTAATAAAGACACAAAATAATTTAAGT
The DNA here is from genome assembly GCA_018251315.1 of Nastra julia. NCBI lineage: Eukaryota > Metazoa > Arthropoda > Insecta > Lepidoptera > Hesperiidae > Nastra > Nastra julia. The sequence goes on along the minus strand of DWOX01000323.1, from coordinate 2,450 downwards.
AGGTACCTAATTAAATGTTATTTTGCAACAAGTAATTAAACAGATTGTCATTGTATAACCTTTAATTTACCAACAGGTTTAAACAAGCCTTGCAATTAATGGCAAAATTCTTTAATGCAACAAGATTTTGCAGATCTCATGTTGACTATCCAGATTGAGATGAAACTACGAGCACAATTAAGATTCCTTTCAGCCAATAGCCTCGATAATACGTAAGTTTGGAAACCAGTAAGCGGTTATTATACTCGATCTTTACGGAGAAAACACGGAGCTATCGTTAGTGCTTAATAACGGTTTCACAAAGATCAGAGGCCTATTTGAGCATTACGGAACAAATCAGTGCATTATTGGTGTTTTGAGGTTTCTCGCATGCTCTTTTATGAACCGGTCGGGGTGTATCGGAATGAAATAGAACGAACATCTGGATGTAAATAAACTTGTAAATTAAATATTGATATGATTTTTTAAGTATCTCTTTGAGTATCCAACTCTTAGAAACCAGGCATTAATTAATCGATGTAAAGAGACCGAATAATGTATATTAACGTTATAACAATCGTCAAGATTGCGAGTTTTATATTTCTTAATATAATAAACGTGAGATGCTTTGATGGAATCGATTTAGACGCTGTAAACGAAAACTTATTCGATTCTAAAAACATCATACACAATCAAGGAAACACTGGCCTATTAAGACTTATTAAAGAGGACAATTTTAATAAGGATATTGTGAGAAATATAGGCCAAGATTCAGATATAGTCAATCACTATGAAGACATAACTGTTATGGACGAAAATGGTGAGCTCAAGAATTTGAAATTTAAGACGGCGAGGGTGCCCGCGAACTTGCAAAAACTTGTGAATAACGGTTTGAATTCTGTGACAAATGACAATCTAGACAGTGGAGTAAGACATGATGAGATTGGACAAGTGAATAAGGAGATGCAGAAATCAAAGTTCTTTGATGAATTGGGATGTAAGTATAATCGTTTATTTAAGTTTTAATGTGAAACATCTATAGGCACACGTTAAGCGGATAGTTGGTGGCTAGAGATGGGATCTGAGATCGATTAATTGAAGAATCGATTTTTGGTCCAATAAAAGTTGTACTGAATCGATTTAGTGAATCGATATTTCTCCCTTAAATGTTGACATTCGATTTTTTTGTAACATGAACTCTAAAATCTAACAACAAAATCTGGGGATACAGTTTGGCGTTGTAGTTTCGAATCTATCGTCTTCATTCAAAATCAAATTATACCACTGGATAGCTAAAGGATCAAGGAATTTATTACAATAAGTGGGAACAGTGAAAAATCGCTTGCTGTGTAGGGGGAAGCGCCGAAACTTTGAGGTTATTTTACGACGTTAATACAGAAAAGTATTATATTTTTAAACTAACCTGTAACATAATCGTATTCACGTACAACACAGCTGTGTCCATGATATAGCTATACCCATTTTGTTGTCGTAAGTTTAAGTGCAACAGGTGTTCATCACTTAAAGACTGAATTATATGACTATTTTTAACTCCCGACGAAAAAGAGGGGTGTTATAAGTTTGACGTGTCTGTCTTTGGTATCGTACCTCGCGAACGGATGAAGCGATTTCAATTTAGTTTTGTTTGTTTTAAAGGTGACATACATAGTCTTCTTAGATATGTTTGATGAAAATCGGTCGAGCCGTTTAAAAGTTGTATCGGGGTTTTTTTTAATTTTCAATTTAATGTTTCTGCTATAACATATTAAGCCTCTTTTCCTTTCATTTTTTTAAGTTCAAGAACACGTCATTATAAATGACTTTCATACAGTAGTCTAAATCTATGAAACTTTAAAAGAGTGTAACAAGGTACATTTTTGATAAACTTGTCTTACAAATAAACTTAAAAAAATACCCTACACTACTAAGCGTTTCATATGATACATACACGTCATAAACAAGACCCAGTTCAGTCAATAGTTCGACAAAGATTTGGTTGTATTTCGTCCACAGAATATCGTAAAAGAAGCTTAACCGTATACCTCGATATCCCTACTAATATTATAAATGCGAAAGTAACTCTGTCCTTCTGTCTGTCTGTTACGCTTTCACACCTAAACCACAGAAGCGATTTTGATGAAATTCGGTATGAAGATAGAACTAAACTTGAGAAAGGACATAGGATACTTTTTATTGCGAAAAAAAATGATAGAAGGGGTTGAAATAGGGGATGAAAGTTTGTGGCTACTCCTTAACATGTCGCGCGATATAACCGAATTTCACGCGGGCGGAGCCGCACGCGATCGCTAGTTTAAAATAAAATAAGTTAATTTTTAATAAACATACGTGCACAGGTTACAATTATGAACTGTAAGAATCTTCATAAATTATAGTATCAAAATCAAAATCAAAATAAAAATCAAAATCAAAATCAAAATCAAAATCAAAATCAAAATCAAAATCAAAATCAA
>DWOX01000322.1:0-10902 GCA_018251315.1 Nastra julia | reverse complement strand
TGTAGATGTTACGCAAATCGATTCCTAAGGGGTTGATTTTGGGGTTGATAATTTATATAATACTTCCACGCGGGCGGCGCCGCGGGCGATCGCTAGTTTGAAATAAAATTAGTCTTTGTGCATTTCTTTCCATGCGAACTTTAACCATGTCTTATAACAAATTCATACGTGCTTGCATCAGTCTTAACCGAAAACGGAAACCTTCACGTAATAATGTAAACATATCATCATCTTCATCAAATTTATATTAACTTTTCGAAAGAAAATCCTTTGACAAAAGCTGTAATTACAATATGACAGTTCATTAAGCCAGGATTCGAACGAAAATCCTTCATTGTCAACCCCTGTATTTATCTGAAGTTTTCAGTGCCCATATTTCTTGCGAAAGAATAAATTAATCACGCTAACTGTACGCCGTATTGCGGATAGTGGCTATTTTTCATTCGAAGGTAAACATCGTCTATTATATCTGGAAAAGTGTAAACTTCTCTTTACCTGCACTGCAAACCAATAAATATTCACATGACTTCAATATTTACAGCGCCGCCTACATTGATTTGTGTTACAAATACTTCGCCATATCATGAGAAAATAAAATTTAAAATTTTAGAAATATCCACAGAAGAAGGAAAATAATGAAATCAGAAAAGAATAACATAAGTTATATGTATGTTTCCAGTATCCTAGTGATAATAATTTGACAGTTAATAATGTTCAAAAACCAATTTAGCGCATAACGAAATTAATTGGGCCCCGTAAGGACGCGTTCACATCGCGCGTTAGTTTAGAAATCACTTTAAGTATAGGCATCCACACGAGTATTGGGTAAAAGCATTTTCGTTGTTATCCTTCGACCATAACGAGTGAATCTTATCTCAGGGTTCCTGAGATCACGTGGGGAACGTAATAACACACTGTAAGGCATCCCATAATAATTATATCTACATAAACCGACGCAGTAGCTTACACAACGCTGACACAACACACTTTGTGGCGTCATCTGAAGCATACAATGTTACAATTGAACAGTTTACTTTCCGAACTCGGAGTACAATGGTAAACTCATTAAACGTTGAAGTACGCCGTAAACTTGGCATTTGATCGTATACACGAACAATAGCAATAACGCTTTCTGTACCGACAACTTACTCAAAACCAAAAGCGACTCAGTCACACACGAGTACTTGTAATTAGCTAACAGTGTTCAAGAGTCGAGTAGAAAGGCTTCCGGCGATTTAAACTTCGCTTCGTCAAGTGAATTTCAGAGACATTTTTTATTTATATGGGCGTCGCCAGCTGATCCCTACGAGACAACCAATTTCTACAAGTAAGCCATCTTGAGACGAGTAATTGGAAACTATAAAGTTCTAATAACAGATGTAGGCATCGTTTCGAAGCTTAGTTGATTTAAATTAATTATTACTTGGCACATACTTTCGTAGTTCTTCACCTGCCAAGTCTTGGTGACGTCCACGTTTATTGGCACCGTTTATGTCAATACTTATTGATTTATCGAGTTAAGAACAACCTAATCGATAGTTTTAATATCTGCATTAATTTTACGCCGCATCTGGATCAGGATGAAATACGCTATAGAAATCTTCAATTCATTATTAGACCGTAGCGGAACAATTTGACTTTAACGTAAAAGCGCCAATTTGTCATGAAAATATTTCGGCGAGCCAGTTGATAAATTATTTCCTGTTTTTTTCGTTTATTTAAACCACCCGAACGTCGTTGAGGCCGAATGTCGAGAAAGCCAACGGGAAGCACCCTTTATTCTGTGAAGGGTCATTGAACCATCTCTTATGCTTCTATTCTATATTCTATAAAATATACCGAAGGACCGACTGATCATTGTGCTGTTTAAATTAAAAAAATGTTCAATGCTGTTACTGTTTACTGTTACGGGGATTGTTGTCAAGCATTAACTTTACAGGAAAAAATCACTTGTACGATAGACACAACCTCCCAGATTGTATGCAATTTAGTAGTTGAAGCACATTGATGAGACTAAATAAAAAAAAAAAAATCGGAACCTTAAAGCGACAAACGGAAGCGTCCTGCGCATTATCTATCGTTCGTTGTGAGCAATAGATGAAGATATACAAACAGTAGGGGCAGTAGGTATCCAGCCGTGTCCAGGACATTCCGCGTATATTAACAGGCGCCTGGCAACGCGCCAAGCGGGTCAACTCGCCCGGATGAGGTCACTCCTTACATTTATAATAATATACGGCAGTTCACGACCATAAGTCGCATATTTCTGTAAAAGCAATTTTCGCTGGAACGCGAGTTTTAACTATAAGTTATGGGTTTTATTGTATTTTGTTCTTTATTGCCTAGATCATTTGGTTTAAATAATTTTTAAAAGGAATGGAAACTGTACTCGAGGAATTTCATAATAGTTTCGGGAAAACGTGTTACTCTATTAGTGGTAAATAAAATTATAGCTGCAAGCAAACCAGTTAACTCAACAAGAACCTAAATAACAATGAGAATACAGAACTTAGAACATAACATTAAATTGGAAATTTAAAAAATCCCCCGATACAGAAAACATGTTCTAGCGCAATATTCTACCCCAAATTGCATCAAAACCTCAACCACAGGTGATTATTAACAACCATGTAAACAGTACTAAACAAATCCCCTTCCACCACTAAACGAGATTAATTTAGTAGTAAAACACAAACCGCTCAAGTATCAAATGTTTTCATGTCGACTGAAAACCGCAACGCGGGTCTGCATTTCAAAATTGACGGGAAATTTCCACTTTTCTACACAATAGCAATAAATTGTGTGCCTCTTATTATGTAGCAAGTTACACACAAAAAGTATGTTTGCATTGCGATGTGTTATCGTTTTAATAGCAAGTACTACATCAATTAAATCTGTGTTAATAAATCTCTTTCAGTTATTGCAATATCGTGACTTATTGCTTGCACTACTTAAAACTTATTGCGAAAACCCAACATCCAAAAAGATCCCCACAATTCCATTTTCATCGAGAACGATATCGCCGACGTTTTAATGAAAAATCACCATCCGAAATTCGCTGTTATCCACGGAATCTGTCAAAATTTCGCCGCTACCGGAATACATATTCATTAAAATTGCATCTCAATTCCAGCATTGGAAGGAAAACACATTTACAATGCAAAATATCAGTTGAAACATTTGCTCCGCCCGCCGAGAGATAAGTTAGGTAACTAGTACGAAGAACAAGGAACAAATTGTATTAAAGATAGAGAGCGAATCGGGAATTGAGTCGAACTCTCTATGTAGTTAGACTAGTTTAATAAGTAATGGTAACTACCACCACACACTAGACCAGCTGGTTCTAAGAGCTTTAGTGAGTGCTGTGTTGAGAACGAGATTCTATTCGTATACGAAAGTATATACCTACAACTAGCTGGCATCCGCAACTTCCACGTAGTTTAAATTGATTTTAGTATCGACCACTTTAACGAAGTTCTCCACAGCAACCTTTATAAACGTTGATTATATTACGCAGATTGTTGACGTCAGAAGATCAGATCCCAGCGAAGGCACATTACAGAGATTGTAGAAAGAATCAAGACGAAGAAAAGTATCATAAGTATCATAAAAGTGTCCTTGGTATTCCAGATGTTGGTCAAATTCCATCCCAATTCGTCGACCCGTTTTTACGTGACTAAGCAGCAAACATGCAAATTCACATTGACATAGTATGTAGTAGTATTAGCATAGATATCCGAACGCGTTCCAACATAAGTCACTGACAACGATCGCTATCGAGCCGCCGACCGCAGTAATATTTCAACGTTTGATACGGGCGACCCCCCTCCCACATTCACTCGCTTCTGCGGTCCCAATCGGTTCGTATGATGAAAAAGTGCCGATGACACGGCAAAAAGGGTTATAAACTTCGTTTGTTCCAGCTCATACTAATACTCTGTGAGGAGTTTACAAAACCCTTACACGAAACACCATGTAGCAAACAACCTTTTTTGTTGTCGCTTTCATGGTTTAATTGTTAAAATTATGTAGATGCTGAAAGGGACGCGTAAGAAACAACAAATCAAAGAGTATATGATATTTTCAGCGTAAATATAAACAAAATAAAAAATATTTATTTCATGGACAAATTGAAGTTAATATTGGATACAGTCATTACCAAATCTAAGAAATCCAAAGACAGAAGTAACACTAAACTTATAGCCTGATAGTAAGCCGAGGCAGGTGCAGTAAGTAATTTCAATAGATGATTGCGCAAGAGTCAAATTCAATTTGAAACTGGGCACCAACCAGTCCACCAATCCCTACCGAATCAGTGTGACTATACTCGTACTCTGTTAAATAAGAATAGGTCTTTTCCAGCCCTGCAGAGCAAAACAAACTTTCAATTGGCGACCGCATTCCAATATGTAGAACAATCGAGCCCTCACGAAGGAGCTGCTCCGGTTCATTAACGGGGAACTGTTCGCAGCGGCTTCAATTGGCCGCTCCTAACTATGACCTCATTGTTTGCACCTTCATTAGCTCTGATTGCTCTCACCGAATACATTTGACTAATTGACTGTCAAACAACGGACTTTCGACACTAGTTCACTGACGTTCATTTGTAACTTTAGACCAATGGTCAGCTAATGGAAAACTATTGTTGAATCTGAACTAAACTGTGGTGAACATTATATCGACGACCTTGCAGAGGTATTGTGAGACCAAATTGTATTAGCAATGACCCTGTTTGCAAAATAACAAAGATGAGCTCGAAAATTCGTGAAACGGAAAACGGCGAAGCGTCACCACATCCGTAGTCGGTTTGACGGTAGACCATAAAAATAAAAAAAAATGCAAAACATAAACGTGTTGTGTAGCTTATAAATAACTTCAAATCCAACACTGCTAGGTATACTAAATAGGTTAACCAGCAATAACCGATTGTCCAAAATTATTCACTGACAATATCAATTCAAGTAGGTAACAGTTCTATTAACTCGGCTTTGAATCAATATACTGTTAATATTCTACGTTATTTGTACAGTACTTTGAATAACGTAGTTGAACTAGACCGATTATTTGATCATGTTATGGGATTTCCTATATCAAATTATTACTGCTGCATTCTTTGCTAAATTTGTATTATCATTATTTGATTTTAATACTCGAAAAATATGATCTAATCTACTTTGGCATTAAATATGAATTTTTGGAGTTAATTCCAAGCGCACCAGCGGTATACGAAATATCGGTCAAGTTCACTCGCGAACGATACATTAGCGGGCGGCTTTGGAATATAGAATGCCTTTAGAATGGACTGGCTGTACTTCCTTCACCAACAGTCAATCTGCTGAAAGAAACCGAAAATAAGATTGTTATTTTCATCAAGGCCTCACTTAATACGACGTTATTTTTGAGTGTGACTCTTAGTAGAGATTGTTCTACTGCCCCACATTTGGACTTGGTTGGCGTTGCGAGAGAAAGAGTTTAGGCCATAAGCGAATGCGCTCAACATTATGGCCATTATTATATGTATAGTTTTTTGACATAATAACCCTGTGTGGTGGATTAAGCTTTCCCATAATGTGCTACCATTTGCACAATGACCAGTTACCATCAAATAAGTAAGATGTTATAGTAGTTTTAAATTTGGTCATCCATACAGTTTTAAGTTCGAATTTCTACTTAAAGAAGTAATATTAAATTTCCGCGGTTAGCCAGTATGGCGCACTATGGCATCTACCTCTTAGATTACGAACACGAGCCCAGCAATAGATTAGTTATAGCTTGCGATGATACGTGAGTCAGATGCTTAATATCTGCTGCTGCCAGACAGAGAATAATTCCACCAATAGAAAACCACGACCCTGAGTAGTGAGGAAAACACGCAACAGAAATATCGACCCATTACTCCCAATGCAGCCGCAGATATGCATCTAAACAACGGAAGTTTTGAAAGCAATTCACCTATTTTTCGTTCGCGAAACAAAATATCGGTCAAGTTCGTTCACGGACGTAGCGACATTCGCTGCGCGTGAATAGAAGGCGTGTTTATACACATCCAGTTCTTTGACTGAACACCTTGACCGGAATAACCGCTCCGCTTAATGAACATTGCCGTTTTGAGTGCTCATTGCTTGTGGCTTCTTACATGACTGTGTGAATCAATTAGATAAACTGCTCACACAGTGACTTGTTGACAAGACAGTGCGTCTGGTTTCCTGCTGCGGGCCGTCGCGGTGTAGTTTGTTGTTTACAGTTCTGCACCTGAGATCCATATTCGGCGCCAGAATTTGAGTTCAGTTAAAACCATCAACGCGTTAGGCTGCCTATCCACCGGAGCGGAGAAACGAATAATTATAAATCAATAGGTTTGCACAACACCCTTTCCGCTAAAGAGGAGCGGAGATTTTGTGCAATGCTATTGGTTAATATAATTATATACGTTTCTCCGCTCCGATGGAGAAGCGACGTTACTAGAAACGATGCAAGCGAGGATCTGGTTTTTAATGATCTAGAGATCTAGTTCAAAAAAGAGAATTTTTGTCCAAATTTAGAGACAGGCATGCATGGTGACATGTAACGGTCTAGCTAGTGTATCTGGTTGTGTAGAGAAAAGTAAACGCTTTTTTTTCATTTGCTTATACCTTACATATCGTATTTGAATAAAACATTTCACGAATATCATTCCCGTCGCACCGTATTTTTACACAATACAAATTTGAACACGTCTCGGGGACAATGGCGTATGTTTTTCGTTCTAAATTAAATATTTTCGAGCCTCGACATCAGTGAATACACAAAATTCGCGGGTGATATCATGTTTTCATTTGAGAGTATTTCAAAACGCGTGAGGTAATCACATTAGTAACGGACGTTAGGCCCATTTGAAGCGAGACAATATTTATATGAAACACTTTGTATTCCATTGTATGATATATAGAAATCACATTTTTGTTTTGTTAAAGAACAATTACAAAATGTCTACTGGATTGAGAATCGAAATTTACAAGTTAAGTCTGTCGAGAGCTTTTATGTCAAAAGCCCTACAAGTGTAGGTGATGACACTCGTGTCCGCTCGACAGCTACTCGAACCTTTCATGTTTTAGCGGAAAGCGTACGTGCATTCGGTTCGATGATGGTTGTAAATTGGCAATAGAACGAGCACCAATTGCTTGTGGTCAACGGAATAATGTTGACGAATTTTTGGAGGATATACCTGACAATTCTGGTACTACAGTTATCCAGGATACAAATCTGGTCACATTTTTGACGGTAATTAAGTTATTAAAATATATTCCTCCATGAATTGTTCGAAGAGCTACAGCAGTAACTAATCCGAGTTCCGAGTGTTCCCTCACCGTATAACTTTATTTGTAAAACGACGGCCGTGGACAGCGGAGCCCTTCATGTACCCTTCTTAGATCAAAAGGATTTTAGTTCAGGTTAAAGAACTTGATTAAGGTGACATCGTGCGGACTATTCACTAGAAATACTAACAATGGAAGCGTGTAAGGTTACAATAATAAAACCAACGAAAATCATTGCTTCCCAAGCCAAAAAACTAACGATGTTCGTTGTTCAAACAACAGTTAGCATATGTACGAATACCATCTGAAAATAACGATATTTTATTTAGTTCTCCATCTACGAACCCTTCGTGCGAGTTACCCCAACAAGCTCCAACATAGCTCAACACTGTGCACACAGCGGCCCCTGGCGGAACACGCGTCGAGAGGTTTCCAATATGCAAATAGTGTGCTCTCGTCTCCAGCGCTCTCGGCTGCGCTGGAGGGCTCATCTATTGTCATAATATTGTCTTATACTTCAGTTTTATGAGTGCCTAGTATTCTTGGTTGTTTTCTACAATTCTTTTCAACCTTTGTAGGTAGGGAAGCTGCAAAAAGGTTAAGTTACGACTTAGTGGACTTTGCTGGTAAATGTAGACTGTGAAAAAAAGAAGGACTCGTATATATGAACACTGCCAAGTAATGAGGTCCAACGTTGCGGCGCTAACTTCTGTTGTTTGTTTTGTGTAGTCGTACCTTTATCAGTTCGACTCTTTATTTCACTCACTTTCTCTTAAATTACTTTTACTTCTGCTTTATTCCACGTAAATAGCCAGCTAACGAGCAAATAAGTGACCTGAAATTAAGTCGTCGTCATCACATTTATCAATTACTCAACACCTCATGCATCACCGATGTAAGCCAGTGAAAGAGCATTTTATCAAAACACAACAATGCACTATTATTTAAAGAACGTAATACAATGTATTCCATAAAAATAAATGTACGAAAACAGCAATACAAATTCAAGAGACAAAACGTCCCTTGGTCATCGCATTGTGAATTCTGTATTTATGCGGCGTCACTGGGGTATTCTTTAGATAACGTAATCGCATTACCTACTGGGGGCAAAGTACAGGTGAACTAAGAAAGAGAGGAGATACCGTAGGGTTGCCACCACAATATCTTCTTAATAAAACGCTACTATTGGATGACAGATCGGACCAGTAAATAAATATGTCATTAGTTTAGAGCTACAAGTTCTATCTTCAAGTTATTTGTCCAATTCTTCGCATACATAATTTAAAAACTATAAAGACTCGGCAAATGTAAATTGCATCTGTAATCACGCGGAAAGCGGTCGCATATACGGGAACAAACAGCATTTTAAAATTTCATTGTAAAACTGAATTTACGTTACATCATCTAAATAGGTCCAGTAGTCGCTGTGTGAGTATACACAACAACTACACTCAATATAATTTCTTCTCTATTCAATACGTAAAGTGAGCGAGATGGCTAGACTTAGATTAGCCATAATTGTTACACATGATGAATAAGACACCTTTAGCTAGAAATTATTTTCACAGAAAGATTATAATAGTATGTATTAATTAGTTATTCAACATTGACAACCCTAGCAGATAGGCCAGTCTTCAAGAGGATCGTATAAATTCAGTGAGCGTAGGGACGGCTCGCGGGGACGCGGGGGTAGATTGGCCCGTAAACTCGAAACGTGGCCGCCCCTCTAATTTATAATCCGTTAATTGTAAAAAATCGTTTCGGACTTGCCAATAAAAAGGGTTCGATGTAATGAGATTATGGTAGAATTACTGTACCGAATATAAACGCTACTGATTGGAATCGATTTAGTTGTTTAAAAATAATTCAAAGCATTGACTAGCATAATGCGACAACCCGTATGGCGCTATGGTTACCACGTCAGACGGTCGTTCGATAGCTCCTGGGTTCGATCCCCAGCGGAAATTTGAATCATGAATTGAAATCCTGTTTTCAATTAATTTCATGTTCATTAATTGTTTTTATTATATGGGTGTATTATATAACCTGAAATAAAGAATCGTATAATACGATGAGCGAGGGATAGATTTTTGGTTGTTATTTATTTAATCGCAATTGTTTATGAGTTTTCTGTCAATTTTATGGGCCTGTGGATTTAAAAGATCCTGTTGTACAAATAGCGGGCAGCGGTGTTATTCAATTACGAAAAGATAACAAAAGATATTGTTTGTTACCTTTTAGTTCCTCCATCGGATGACGTCATCGACTCTATTTATCTAAGTCTTGGAGTATCGAAACAAAAGGAATGCAAAAATGTTTCCGATGATATCATAAACTGTTTGTGGCCAATTGCCATTAACATACTACGAATATCAACTACCCACGTGTCATTACTAGCTCGTAACGTGACATTTTTCTTAGAGAATGTGATTTTGCCATTTCCTCGTGTGTGTGTGTGTTTTCTCAGTTTCTTAACCGTGTTTATGTAACCCTCATACTGTTATTGGTTATTGTATGATTTGTGTGATGTATATTTTGGCCTCTTCATCAATGGTCAATCACATAGAGATACATTTCCTTATTTATACCTGAGAAGCATATGGGCCTATGTGGTATTTCGTTTGGTACTTCTGTAAACCGGTGATATGTGTCTTAGGCCCTTATGCTTCTCATGTCGAGATTCATTAGATGGTTTTGTGTTAAGAGTTATTGAATTTTTTAGTCTCTACAATTGTTTTGGATTTTTCTCTCAACCCATAAATATTTTAAGGCACTCAAACCAAAATATAGCAACAATCGATATTGTCAAATTATTATAAAGTTTGTACTGACAATTTGAATGAGGGTACATTGGAAAACACAAACAAATTCAATACACCATTGTGATGTTGCGGTGTTTGGTCTGATGTAGTGTTGGAGACAATCAAATGTTTATCAAAATATCTCAACCTGTAGGCGGGGTCATTGACATTTGCTCGAGAGGTTCGGACGAACTCGATTTAAATTGGTTCAAGGTAGTGCGACTTTTCTACTACATTATAACAGTTCCCACGTTATAAAATTAATGCGCTCCAAATATTTTGAAGTGTTAACGACCGTCATTTCACTTTTATTGGTAATTGATTGACAAAATATTTAAAGCATCTCGGGTTGTTGAATTTGCGTAATCAATGAAATTGTTTCCTATTTTAATTAGAACAGCTGCTTCTCTAAAGTTAGCCGTGGTAAATGTGGATGTTTGCGATCGGCTGCCGGGAATGAATTAAACGTTCAATAGTTAATTCTAAGAGCATAATTCTGGCTTTTCCTTCTGCGAAACATATAAAAACTACCCTTATATTCCTTACCCCTTTACAACAAAACCATCGCGATTATATTGTCCAGTGACCTGCAGAAGGTCATAGTGTATCTATTGTTGAAATTAAAAATCATTTATTCATATAGGTATGAAATATACACTTATGCACGTAAATTTTTTAATCTGCTCCCATTTTGTAAGTGTGCTTTGAAATAGAGGAGAAGATACAGGGTGTCCGATTCAACTGCATTTAAAACTGTGCGTTAGAGTAGTGTAGCAAAACATTGTTAGTGCAAAATAAATTGTCAA
>DWOX01000321.1:0-10904 GCA_018251315.1 Nastra julia | reverse complement strand
AAAAATGTAGATGAACCTACTATAAAATATCATCTTATTTATATGTATTTTAAGACTATTTCTATTATTTTTCATATTGGTTTTTATTTCTTAACATTTTACCTTAGAAAAGTCCACTATTATGTACGATGTTTACTCATGTCTGAATTAAATGTTCTAAATATTCTTTATTTATTCATTTGTTAACACCGGTGTTGATTTTTGTTTGAGAAAGCATATCGATTTAAGTGATACATCACGTCATAATGATAATAATAGGTAAATAAAGGAAGATAATAGTTTTTGTTTAATTTGTAATAAGTATATTTGTAAGGCCAACGCACCAGTACGAAATAAAGGCATATGAATTTATAAACATTGTGTTTGATTATTCAATATATTTTTCGGTTTAGTGATAAAAGTACATAAACGTTTATTTCAAAGCGCTACTGCGCCACCTAGTGGACTAGCATGACACTCATCTAGAAATAATCACCGATAGATTACATATCCTATACTGAAAACCGTATCCAAATTGGTCTAGACGTTCAGGAGGTAAATGGGTACATTCATTTGTACCAACAAAGTCATAAACAAACTCTCGGCTTAAATGCTTATACCCATTCCGTTTAGTCGTGGATAAAAACCATATTCATGTATTCATCCAGTTAAATAATAACGTGACGAACCTTCATTGATCAAATACATTTGCAAAAGAAGATTTTAAAAGTTTCTTGAAGCTGTCACTGTCACCAAAATATTTTCAATGGAAAAGAAAGCCACCCATATAGCAATGTATCCGTAAAAGTAATAGATATCCTATATTAAAAATGTTATTTTCATAACATTCAAATCACAATCATGCCGGACACAACGCATTAATAAATGTGAAACAAAATAACAGTTATTTGGATTATGAGTTCTAACAATATATCAATAGAAGACTGGATTTCCTCCGACATTTCTGAAGCTATAAGTGATAAGGAAACACAAACAAGTTCTACATTCATAACAGATTCATTTGATCTGGTAAAGGGTCCATCACGTCCTCTCCCTAAAGGTATTGATAAATCTAACGTCGATTCAACAAGTACGGTAGTATTAGATTATCAAGTGTTTAAAGACTCGAATGACGCAACATCACCGTCACTTGAAGCTGAAAGTTTAACTGAAGAGAACGAAAATATAGACACCTGTATCATTATCGATGAACTAAGTGAATCTCTCTCACCTCACAACTACCGCAATGATGTTGCTCTGACTGATTTAAAAACACATAACGATGAATGCAAACATTATCATGAAGATGATACTGAATCAGTAGAAGAACTTATTCATGAAACTATAGATCCCGAATATGAACCCTGTTTTGAGATTTCTAACGGAATAAAAGATATACAAAAAAAAATCAACACAATATATGCCGGTGAAATGGATCCAATACCAAATGTTATATTTGCTCAGAATGAAAAACCTACAAACATTGATCCAGATACTAAAGAATTCTATGAAGAAACGAATAATCAAAAAACACCTCAACCAAATTCAGGTGACAATGATGTTCCCGAAGCAGACTCCCTTCCAAATCAATCAGTAAATTATGATTTACCTACCGATGTTACCAATTATGTTAAAGATAATGAAGAAGTTAATAGAAGTATTTCAATAGAATCCATTACTGCCTTTATCAGAGACAGCCTAACAGCAATGAAACAATCGGCTACTTCCTGTCTTGAAAAAATAGAAATAGTTATAGGAGTCAAAAGATCTGAAAATCTCGATAGAAAAACATCAGTTCATCCCTTGGAAAAGTCGAAAACAAATGATCAGGAAGACCCAGGGCTTCTCAAGAAACTTTCAGTTGAAACCATTACTACCAGTATTAAAGAAAGCCTCACAGCATTGAAGCAATCTGCTGGTTCCTATCTTGAAAAAATTGAAATTATTACGGGAGTTAAAAACTCAGGAAATCCTGATAAAGAATCAACAGATGAACCCTTGGAAAAGCCGGAAATAAATGTGAGCCCTGCGAAAAATGTTCAGATAGAAACAGGACCTAATATTACAATGAAATCTGTTACTACTCGTATCAAAGAAAGTCCCATAGCAACAGAACAAATGGCTGGTCCCAATCGTGAAATAATTAAAGAAAGCTCTATACCAATAAACAAATCGGATAATTCCAATCGGGAAAAATTGAAAGAAAGCCCTATAGCAATAGACAAATCTGATAGTTCCAATCGGGAAAAATTGAAAGGAAGCCCTATAGCAATAGACAAATCGGATAGTTTCAATCGGGAAAAATTGAAAGGAAGCCCTATAGCAATAGACAAATCGGATAGTTCCAATCGGCAAAAATTTAACGAAAGCCCTATAGCAATCGACAAATCGGATAGTTCCAATCGGGAAAAATTTAAAGAAAGCCCTATAGTAATAGACAAATCTGAAAGTTCCAATCAGGAAAAATTGAAAGAAAGCCCTATAGCAATAGACGAATCAGCGAGTTTCAATCTTAAGAAAATAGAAGTTGATATGGAAGCAAAAGTATCTGAAAATTCCGTTGAAAATCCATTAGTTTGTACCTCAGAAAACCTGGAAACAAATTCCAGCCCTATGGAAAAGGTTCAGACAAACACTGGGCTTAAAAGAAATATTTCAACAGAATCCATTACTACCGGTATAAAAAAAGGGTTTACAGCATTGAAAAAAACGGCTAGTTCCTGTCGTGATAAAATGGAAGTTATTATAGGAGTCAAAAAATCAGAAAATCTCGATAAAAAATCAAGAAATGATCCTTCGGAGAACACGAAAATAAATATAAGCCCTGCGGAAAATGTTAAGTCAGAAACACGGTTTTATAAGAATATTTCAACTGAATCTATTACTGCCGGTTTAAAAAAAAGCCTTACTGTATTGAAACAATCGGCTGGTTCCTGCGTTGAAAAAATGGAAGTAATTATAGGAGTAAAAAAATCAGACGATCTTGATAAAAAATCAACAGATGATCCTTCGGAGAACACGAAAATAAATATAAGAACTGCGGAAAATGTTAAGTCAGAAACCCGGTTTTATAAAAATATTTCAACGGAGTCCATTACTGCTGGTTTAAAAAAAAGCCTTACTGTATTGAAACAATCGGCAGGATCATGTCGTGCAAAAATAGAAGATGTTATAGGAGTAAAAAAATCGGAACATCTTGATAAAAAATCAACAGTTGATCCTTTACAAGAAAAGGAAATGAATGTAAGCAATGCCGAAAATGTTAAGTCCGAAACAAGGTTTTATAAAAATATTTCAACGGAAGCCATTACTACCGGTGTCAAAAATAGCCTTACAGCATTGAAACGATCGGCTGGTTCCTGTGTTGAAAAAATGGAAGTAATTATTGGAGTCAAAAAATCTGAGAATCCCGATAAAAAATCAACAGTTGATCCTGTGGAAAAAACAAAAATAAATGTAAGCCCTGCGAAAGCTGTAAAGACAGAAGCAGGGCTGAATAAAGTTGTTTCAACTGAATCCATTACTACTGGTTTAAAAACTAGCCGTACAAAGTTAAAACAATCGTCTAGTTCCCATCGTGAAAAAATGGAAAATGTTAAAGAAATCAAAAAATCTGAAAATATTAATAAAAAACCCACAGTCGATCCCTTAGATAAGCCGAATATAAATAATAATAGCACTTCCCAAAATGCTCAAACAGAAACGGGCGACAGTTTAAATAGCTTTAAAAAATTATTGAATAAACCTGGTGAAAAGTTAGCTATATTTAAAGGTGCTTGCAAAAATTTTGCTGAAGACTTGATTAATAATGAAAAGTTATGTGCTGTGAAAGATTCGTGCAAGAATTATGCTGAAAGCTTCATTAAAGGTCACAATGAGAAGCTTATTGCTGTGAAAGATTCATGCGTTAATTTTGCAGACAACTTAATTAAAAATCCCAGTGAAACGTTTATTTCTATGAAAGATTCATGCAAGAATTTTGCTGATAACTTGATTAATAATCACGGTGAGAAGTTTATTGCAATAAAAGATTCATGCAAGAATATTGCTGTAAATATAGTAAATAATCCTGAAGAGACAATTAATACAATTAAGCAAAGTTGTAAAGATTGTAAGGATAAGTTATATGATTCTTCGAAAGGAACTGTTACAATGTTGAAAGAAGGAAGTGTGAAAATAAAGCAAAGTTGTGTAGATTGTACAGAGAAGTTATACAATTCTTCGAGAGAAACTGTTGACCTGTTGAAAGAAGAAAGTGCAAAATTTCTGTCTAAATCCTATACTAATTTAACTAAGGACGATGCTCAAAATCAAAGTGAACATAAGAAAATTGTGGGAAATGTTAGTAGTGAATCAATCGGTAATTTCTTTTTCAAAACAGCTGAAAATGAACCCGTAAATCTGGAGTCTGCAAAACCAATCACAGGTACATCGAGACTATCCAGCGCATTTAAGATTCCCTCAGTTGTGAAAAGTAGTTTCAATAAAATAAAAGATGATATAATATTTGCTAAATTCGATAAAAGTTCTAAATACGACAAAGTAATGCCACAAGATTCAGATCCAAAAATGCCTACGGTAAGTGCTATAGATCATGCTTCAGATCCACCAGCACCGCCTAACGTATTTGACATCATAAGATCCAAAATATTTTCAATATTTGGAAATGATGACAAGCCCAGCGAACATGTTCTTCAAAACGATGATGAAGAAGAAGATCCATTTGAAAGATTTATGGAACAATAAAAACTGTACTGTAGAATTATGTAAAATATCCTTGGTTATTAAAATTCTATGCCGCGTTTTGATATAATAAATGATATTTATTTCATTAAATGCCTAATTTAGTATGTTGAATTGAACAGAACTTATATTTATGACATAGCATAACAGCAACTATTACAATTTGATAAAGTAGCATCATTTTGTATACAGGAAATAAAAGACGCCCACTTTTTAAATTCCATTGGACACACATGATTTCCAATTCCAATACCAGTTCCGTATGCATCAAAAGACAATGTCATATCTAGGCAGTACTGAGACATTCAATGGTTATCATATTAGCCAGCTTCAATAGCAACCGTTTTATTAAGATCAATTTACCGCACATTAGGACCATTACTACCAGGGCACCATCAATCATGAAGCGGTAGACGTACGAACATCAGCGTACTTTTTGCAAGCTCGTTCCGCACTCTGCGTCCAACTGGTGCGTGCGTGGGCGCATTAATATACTCAAGGAAAAACATCTCCCCTTGAACGAGAGATGCGATGATTACTGTTGATCACTAGATTGATAATAATGTCTAATAATTATGTATGAACTTTAATAACCCAATGGCGTAAGACGATGTATGGCAGAGGCAGAGTCTGTTCTGGTTTTAAACGTTATGCTTATAATTTCCATGAAGCATTGTATTTTAATATGTTGCTATTAATTACAAGGCTAAAATCTTGACAGAAGATATTAAAGTATCCAAACAACATCTTTGTTAAGAGTTTTTAGAGTCGAATTAGTACATTAGAATCGTATAAAACATAGTAGGTACCTAAATGAGCGAAATCATAAGACAAACTTAGATAGACTAAGATAACTGACGTACGTGACATTTTCTACACATTACTCAGGTATTACGCGAGGCATGACGTACAATACACCTTCATGATATCATATTGCTGAGCACTAAAAGGATTAATGTGAATGTAGATTTACATTATAGTAGAGTCCGATAAATAATATCATTTAAGAATTGCATTATAAATCATAGTCTGCATCTGGCACATCAAAACGATCAAACGTAGAATACTTGTGTTAAATGAACAATTTAAGGTAAAGAATTAGAAGCACCACAAATCACGTTTAGTTTGAACTTAAACAAAGACTAATAATACCTATGTAGTACTATTACAGTAAAAACTTCGTGTATACGAGATCGTATTATTATTTCCAAGGCAGTTAATAGCGGCCAGCCGGTGAGTGAGCGGATAGAAAAAAAACAGCGATCATCTCTACAATAGCGTGCGTGCCACGCCCTCTGCGCGCGCGCACCGGTTGTCCTTCGCTCAGTCAAGGCCACCTACACGCCGCACTAAACTCGAAAACACCTCATGTTTACACACGAAACCTTAAAAACCGGCTCCCGTTACCCAAAATTGATGCGCGCAACCTTGAGATAAAAACTTCGAGAGCACGTTAAGCAAATATTAGTAGAATTTTTTTAATGAAATACGAACTGAGCGAAGCAAATGAGTTGTTTAATAGATGGGAGCAACAAAATACGAGAAATTAGTGTTTTCTATGAATTGAGGCGAAACACCAGCCGCCATAAGATAAACGACCGATTGCGCAATTGAAATGATTAAACGAATGTTGACTTCTCGTGTCGGTCGAAGTCGATTTCAAAATAGACACTGAAACTAAACAATACTAAGTGGCACAGCTAAAACAATTCCATCGATGTTTCTTGGCAGCTGCTGGGCCAATTGCGATTCGAGAAACGAAAGTAAACATCAACAATTTATTTGTTGTTCTAGTTTAAGCCTGACAAGACGCCGACCGCGGCTTCATGTTTTATAACTACACTAAGTCTTAAGTAAATAATGTAAAACAGCAAAGAATGACCCAGTCAACAGTAAATTATAATTGCAACAAGAAATAATTAGTAACACATGTAAGGATAACAATTTGATTCTGAATAATAACATAATGTTACACCGTACATGTAAAACTGATGCTTCAATATACGATTGTCGAATGCGATATCATCCCGATCCAAAGTGATCCATCCAGGTCTTCCACGAAACAATAATCTACAATGGATCAGTTTTATGTTTTCCAACGTAAATACAAATGCTTTCAACCTTGATGTTGGATAAGAAATAATACAGTGGAGCGTTATTGAGTGCCTCTCAACACATGTTTGCTGATAATAGTTTAGATCTGAACGAGCATATGAAGTTTCTATTAGGACGAATACTTCAGTTTTAGATTGGTGTACTTGATATAATAAAGGACGATATAATAAGGAGGTATGCAGTAAAGTAAACTTTGTACAGATTTTTTTTATTATAATATAAATTTTACAATTACTTCGCAATTAGAAAAGAATTTTAATCAATTACGGTTAAATGATACAAATTAGCTGGGTCATAACAACGCGGTTAAATCAGCAAAGATATCGGACGTAACTAGAACTAAAGCCATTGTACTAAATGGTAATTGAGCGTATAATCACATTATCGACGTTGAATTAGTACTATTGAGTGTTTTATGAGGTTTTGAACTTAGGGACAATGAAGATAAGAACGGAAATTAAATGCAATGCATAAGTGGCTGTTGTCGCACGGTAACTGCGCTGAATTGCAGAGCCGGTGGACAATAGCCACGTGGGCGAAGCGCTAAGGCCCTAATTAGTGCGGACACAACCTCGACGCGACCTCTTGGCACTGGCAATCAATGGGTAATTGGATAAAGTGGACCGACGGAACCGAATTGCAATTTTGTTCAGCGCACTACCCGTACGAGTGAACTAATGACGTTACCGTAGCTAGGTATTTACGTCGTTAACTATAATGAGGCTGCCGCGATCTCAACGTGTGGCTTTGGAACATTTTTGTTGAGTCGTGCTTTGATATATTTTTTAATATTGCCTAAGTTAATAATTTTGGTATTACCACTGTTGTTATCGAAGTGATCTCAGTATTGATTACACAAAATAATGCATACGATACTAGGATTACTAATAAACATATTCAATACTTTGTAGTATTAACGATTGCAACACTCAATGATAGCACAGATGAAGTAATATCGTTACGCTCGTACATCTGCGAACACGGCGAGGTTTCCCAATGCGCAGCGCAAATAAATAATGTTGGCTATACGGTCCAGTATCGATGATACTATTTCGGTCAGAGCGAATCCACAAGGCGAATTCCATCGGAAATAACTCCACCATCGCAACGAGAGTACTGTAAATCTTTCACGGCCGCTAGTCGATTGTGAAAAACACTCCAACTCTCTGTATCTCTCTAAATACGACTTGCGTAATTGAGTACGTATCCTAATTAAACTAGAAAACTTGCTTTGTGAAAATTCTAAACTGTACGAGTTTTGTTTTGAATAAAAAAAAATTGTAACATATTTTTAACAAAATATTGTTTTACTCACCATGTAAACTTTAAATATAACTATCGACTCTCAAATTCGTATATGTCTGCATTATTCTTTAACTGTGAAAAATTTAATCTTTTAGCTATTAATAAATACATAAGTAATTTTGTGGATCATTATAATGCCTAATAATGCTCTAGTCAACGGCATCGAACTAAATTTGCATCAGCGATGTTTGAATTCATAATAATTATACCACTACCTACTTCCTGCATTCCAAATATATGCCGTACATTTGTAAACACGCAATAAAGAATCGAATGACACTTAATGTAAAGGTTAGATGTTTGTGAATTAACAATTTTAACGGAGCGGTCGAAACACATCATGGTATCGGGTAGACAGCCAAACTGAACTTCGAAAAAAACAAAACTTTGCCGTTGTAAAAATAAGAAGAAATGTATAATTCAATCGATAATGTATGAAAAGTTCGCACTGAATAAAAAAA
This sequence comes from Nastra julia, assembly GCA_018251315.1. Taxonomy (NCBI): domain Eukaryota; kingdom Metazoa; phylum Arthropoda; class Insecta; order Lepidoptera; family Hesperiidae; genus Nastra; species Nastra julia. Next base: position 2,301 of record DWOX01000321.1, on the reverse strand, counting down.
ATATTGTAGAACCGTACATAGTTTAGTACGTTAATTTTAAATTTAAATCTTTTATACCTAGATTATTACCCAATTCAAAAATGAGGTGTGGTCGAAATCAAAATCACGTTTCATACAGAAACAGATAAGAGAACTGCAGTTATGCTTCAAGATAAGCGATTATCGCTGATAGTGGCCTTAAACGGCAAGCAAGCACTTACGAACGACAGGAAACTGTTAAAACTTATACATTATAGAATTAACTTCGATATATAATAGAATGTAGACAGGGAAAAAGCTGTACCGATTTAGGAAATAGCATATCAATTCAAATACAACAAAAAAGATATTAGTAGCAAAGTAACACACACCTTTACAATTAAAACATCTGAAGTAATCTGAAAACACAGTAAGTCGAGTATTGAAGAACATAACGATACGATATTCTAAAAAGTTCTAAGCAACAAAGTAAATGGCACAACAGAACATTCCATTGTCCCTTATCAACATGAGGTATCTATCGTCAAACTGTGCACAAGTAGAGGACGATTTCCTTATGAAGGCAGTGATGTGAACGTAAACAGGGCAGTGATAACCCCCGACCGGCCCGGCTTGTTTACTGCGCCTAGTTTGATTGATAATGTGATAATTACAGCGATATCGAAGACTTGGGGGTTATCAGTAATGAGAGCGAAACAGTCGAACGTACCACAGTTGCACGATTGTTTATTTTTGAATACTTTGTCCTTTGCAGTGATTTACAAATTTGCATTCGAGAAAAATTCTAATGCTTTACATTACATTTTGACAGCAAGGATCACCATAATCAGGGCTATGTACTTACTGTTGAAATGGCAACCCAACATTAAAAGATTTTATTTCAATAACTGTTGTCTGCAGCGTACCGTTTTCACAAGCAAGTAAAATCTACATTTTAATTTAAACAGAAAGAAAAATCTACTCCCGCCAATGCTACACCACTACCCCTTAGCCAAGGCTAGTTCGCCTTAATATTGGCAATGGCAACAACGATAACGATCAAAAATAGATCGACCTAATAAAGGGGAAGCCACGGTGCTGTGCCATTGCGCAACTCTTACTCCGATGCGGATGCGACTTACTCCAGGGACCGTTGCACAATGCGAATACATTACAATATATATTATTGTCGGCAGTTTCATCATCTGCTATAGAATGTGCTATTGATCGCAGAACCTAAGGGTATTTCAGCTAAAGAAGAAAGAATTAGGAATTTAGATTTTAATCCAAATACAATATAATACGTCTAACTATATCATCGATTCAGAATCCATCAAATAAATATTTTTTTTAAGAGTTGAAATAAGTGAAGCCAGAATTTTAAGCGATTTACAACTTTAAAATTCTTATATTTCGATACAAGCAGTTCAATATTTACATAGCGGATATGCAAACAGAAATGAAATTGTAAATTGTAATAAATTATGTATGCATAACTTAACTTGCACCATTAAAGTAGATGAGGAAGTGTTCAGGTTTGCAATGTACAATACTCATGTAAGCAGAAATGCATTGAGACGTACAAAAAGAAATGTGGCAATAATTGATTGGTAAATGGTAGTACAATGAAATTAGAAATCTTAACTAATTTCATTATATGATTTTGTCTATCAATGAAAGAAACAGGTGGAAAGGCTTAGAAAAACATAGTACACTCGGTTGTAATATCCAATATCGGTAGACAAAATTAACAACTAATTACTCAGTAAACATGATGCATACTTATAAAAACAATATAATCAATAAAAATAAAATGTAATTGACATGATTTACCAGACACACTGACGATGAAATCAGGCGCATGTAAGCTGGTGGATAATAATATTGAAATATTAGTACCTAAAGACGTTGGAATGAAGAAAGATAACACGTCCAACAACGAGCAATCGATAAATTACGACGCCAATAAGGGCCCGCGGCTCATAACTCGTGATAACTTTCAAAACATCGTGACCTCAGCGAGTTCAGAGAACTCTGGTAAACATACAGCATATAGATTTACTGTAACAACACATATCTTCATTAAACTGTTTGATTACTTACACTCGACATCGTTGGGACATAAAATATGTTCTGCCAGTAATTCTGGCAAATTTCTTGACCGAACAATGCTATAACTAAGTAATTGACTACACAACCACTTCCTTTTTATTAGCTTTTTATTAGCTTCACCTGTATGTTTGTTTGTATGTTTGTTTGTAACCGACTTCTTTGGGTGCGATTTTGACCCACTTTAAACGGCCAAATTTCGTTCAAACTTTGTAGATTTATTGAGGACCGATG
>DWOX01000320.1:0-10906 GCA_018251315.1 Nastra julia | reverse complement strand
GAATATTATTAATTATTGCATTGTTCTTTAGTAACTTGTTTTCTAAAGGTAATATGAGAAGCATAAGGGCCTATGTGATATTTCTTTTGGTTCTTCCGTAAACCTGTGATTTGTTACATAGGCCCTTATGCTTCTCACGTCGAGATATTGTGATGCGTTAAATAGATTTTTAGTATATTGATGTTTCTTTATTTATGATTCCACCTCAAACTACCACAGGCTCTTTAAATTCCTAAGTTTCATTGCCCACTGAATCAAAATTCGAGTTTCCACGTAGTTATTATATGTGCGAGGGCGGCGGCATTAATTAAGTTGGGAATAATACTGTTGCATCCTACATTTTAGTAATTGTGTACATAATTAACGAGACCTAACAGCGGTCTTACTAGTCTTACTAATTGGACAAACCTAATTTATTAACTTATACAGGGGGTCTGTTTAATGACGTGTCTGACAGTAAATAATTCTAATATACCGACAATATTATACAAAAAAAAAACGCAAATTAGCTCTTTTAAATAAAACTATTATAGCAATAAATAACAATAGTTCTCAATGGTGATGCCCGCTATGGTTTGTAAGTTAAATATAATACCGTTGGTCGCGACGAAATCGACTCTCCTTTACCTTGGCAGGCACTATCTCGATTCATTAGTGATGTCACTCGTGTTTGTGATAATTAATCTCTTAAGAGCGTAAAATTGAGGAAACTGTTCGCCCGTTTCGTATCTTAACATGGTACATTAATTGCTCTATGCAGAATCATTCATTTAAAAATATTCGCGGCTTTGCAGGCCGCGAGTACCTACATTGGACGCAAAGTAGTAGTCAAAGTGTAGACAGCCCTGCATGGTACTAACATATCAGACAGGATGCCAGATATTTAATTTTAAACAAACGAATCGGTGTTTCAATGTATTTATATGTATACTTTTGGATAATATAGATAATAGAAAAATGCTTTTGGATCGCTTTCTAAAATATTTGTACCTATCTAAATATTGTATACGCTGCTTTTGTGAGGGTAGTTTTTAAATAATATCCGAAGTCTGTAACACGTATTGATTTACCTGAATCGATAAAAAATTAAATGACCTAAGTATTCAATAGTTTACAACTAAGGAGAGTTTAAAAAAATGCCAACGGAATCTTTACCTTATAATTTTTTGCTCAATGTTTTAAGCTCCTCTCACAACCCTGTTCAAGATGTTAAGCCATACAAGTTACCAACGACTCGAACGTCACTGCATGCATTATAAAGCTATTTTAATTTCAAAATCATGCAATAAATTTTCATGGGTCACATACGAATGTACATCATGTTCGTTGACAAACGTAGAACAAAGCACGGCTTATATATCTCGACTTGAGAAGCATAAGGGCCTATGTGAAAAATCACTTGCTTACAGAAAAACCGAATGAAATACCACATAGGCCCTTATGCTTCTCAGGTATAGATATTGTGCAATACCTCCGATTTGTATTATCGTACATAACTTTTGTTACAAACTTGATAAGTTCTGTGATCGCGCGCAGTGTGCCACCGTCCTATACATTAAATGCATGAAATATGCTCTGATTTGAAACAATGGGAAAATATACACATAATAACATCAATGAATAACAATGGAGTATAAATTATCATTTAAACTGTTGTATATTTTTAAAATATTATAGGCCCTGTGTTTTGGATAAAACATAGCGGAGCGTATAATTTGTTCTGTTGACCCGCGTTCAGTATGGTTGAGGGTAACTACTTGCATATCGACTGTTTACTCATTCCTCCTGACATGTTATTATAAACCAATGACCCGCCTTGCCTCGCTTTTATAGACCTGATTTGATAGAGAAATGCCTAGTAGGATATTTTTTCTTTATAAAATGTATTTGTAACACAAATAAGACATAAAATTTAGCTTTGCACTTCTGCATTTTAACTGCGCCAAATCTCAAACTCGTGCGTGCTTCTTAAAAAGGGATCCAAAGTGCATTCCTTTACACATCATATTTAATATCTATGAAGCAACACCTAACTACACAGAGACAATAACGTCGATGATTAAAAACTACAATAGTTTCGGTAAACAATCTAAATGCGTCTTACATCTCTCATACAGAACACAGAATAAATTTCGTTTGTAGTTCCAGCTTATTGAGAGCGTCAGTTAGTTTCGACAGTGGCCATTTAAACAAATATAAAACGCAGTCCGCGTCCACCTGTTGATCTGGCAGAGAAACCGAAATAAACGCAATGTGATTGGTTCATATTATATTCTATATATCCGTATGACGTACGCTGCATAGCTTTCCTAGGAAACCTGTATTAAGGTAATAAGTGGGCGTGTCTAGCACTAAGGCAATATATCGCAGTAGGCAGTCGTCAAAGTAGGGTTGGCGAAACACTTTCTAATTAATGAATTAATTGATTGAATTTCAGTTTATGGTTTTAAGTGTCGTACAGTCGCGGGGGACACGGTAATGCATTGTTTCGGTGACACTACAGCAAAGGACTTATGACTGTATTGAGGTATTAGTTTTAAATTTCCAGTTAGCAGCAGCTAAGGCAGAACGTCATGTTTTATTTTTTATTTTATGTAAAGTAATATCCCGAGAAAGTACAAAACATGTCCTTTACTTTTTCCTGATAAAGTCAAAAAAATATATGAGAGGGAAGTAGTTTTGTTCAAACATGTTAACTCATAGTCTCACCACGGGAATGAGGGTGATAAAATCGTTAAAAACGCTTTACGTAAATTAAGTATACCTCCGAAGCGATTAACCGCTATGCGAAATATTTAGATACCTTCATAGCAAATCAAAAAAATGAATCGAGAAAATTGTATTCTCAAGCGTGTAATATTCAGCCGTTGAGCAACCTTAGACACTATCATTAAAGGTCATAGGGCATGCAATCCCGGCCAGTTAACATTTCGGACAGCCCTGCCCCCGCCCGGCGTACACGACTACCGTTTTCGCTCGTGAAGCTCTTGCGCACGATCGCCTTGTAGATGATTTTTTCGTGATCGACCCGTTCATTGTTCGGTAGCATTTATTGGATTGAAATTGTTTACAACAACCGTGCGGTCAACGCGGGTTTCCCTCACGTCTCCCCATGATGTATTAGTACGTTGAGCCACACGTATCTATAAAGGCTGTCATGGCTTGCACGCCCGTTTGAACTCTACACCCTCCGCATTGGGTCGAAGTTAGCGTGCACCTTTTTGACAGCACGTAAGACAGTGTGTGGTCCATTGTACGGCTAACAAGCCATACGTGCCTCGACGTTCGTGTTTTGGGCGATATTTTAATATGGCCATTGGGCTTCTTCGATTTGGTATTAGGTTGACAATACGTGTAAGGTATTATCGAAACTTGTTTGTGTATCTCATTGTTATTCTGTTCACGCTAATTGTTTATTAGTCATCACTTGTTATTAGATAATACGTCATAATATGTTGTACTGGTGATGAATAATAAGTACAGTAACTATTGAAATAAGATGTTGTTTTAAATAATTATGTTACTTGATTGGTTTTAGTACATTTGAAGACGTTTGTGGTATATATGCTACCATTACTAGATACAATACAGTATCACCATAATAAAGAGAGACTAATAGTACCTAATTAAACTGGTATGTACTTCGTTTCTGCATGCATCTTCTTTATTTCTTCTAAAACACTTCGGAAAATGTTGAAACGCCCCAAAATCCGTCTTTCGAAGAGTGTCTATGTTTGCGTTGTTTCAGCGCGCTTACTGTGTAGTCTTACTACTGTTAGTGTAAGTATATTGTGGTATCACATTAGATATCTATTACAGCCTTCTTTGTAACAGTAGCTATTTGCTGATTCCTCAAACAATCAAGTACTAAGAAAAATTGCAATACAGAATAAACGACAATAAAGAATTGTAGCAACGTTGTTTGTTCCCAGTAAAAACGGGTTCCGATACAAGTGCTCCAAGATATGAACTGTTTTTTCGCGTCGGTTACAAATAGCTTCTATTGTGTGGTGTTTCCGGGGTTTGTGGATTCCACGCCGATAGCTACGAGGTGGAAGCTATCCACTGCGGTACCAGCATTAACAATGTAATGAGCGTTGGATGTCGAACATTCCGCGCATAACGCTGCTTGATAAAGTTCCGACCTACCTTCAAATAGCCATCCAGTAACCTATTTAATACCTACTAAAAAGCGACTTACTACTTTGCGGTAATAAGTAGGTATTATTTTAGCGCCCTTTGCTAATAAGGTAATGTTTTTCAAGAATTTCTTTGGTTTGTTCTATTGTCTAAATGACTTGATTTTAATTATCTTTGGATTCGCCTCTTTTGTCGAAGTGACATACGATATTTTTTATGGAGCCGAAAAAAAAATTCAGACTCAGATTTTTGTTTTTTTTTTATTGGCGACCATTTGTTAATATTAAATGCAGGCTAACACTAGAAGTTACCATTACCTTTGTATTTGAGAAAACGCAACTACCAGTAGACAAAAATTGTGAAATGGGCCTTTTATTACGTGAGTTTGAAACTAGGTAGCGCCTAAATTATACTCTATACACCGTAAAACTCGTTACTCAAGGACTGATAGAACAATACAGTAATAATAATTAACATTAATTCAGGAAACTTAGCTGTAAAATGTATTATTAATTTAATTTCTCGTTGCGGCACTTCCGTTATTGCGTCCGTCTGTAAACTACCTAATTAGTAAACGCTCCCCGCTTCAAAATAAATTACTTATATTGCAACAATTTCTTCACTCTGCTGTAGAAATTAGTACTAAGTTACAAAAACTTGGGAACGACGAAAAGACCAACTTATAATAATGTAACGGAGTTAAGTCAAAACAACTCTGAGCTTATTTAATAAGCGAAAATTAAACTAGACATATGATATACGAATATAATGAATTTTGTAACGTTAAGCTTACAAGAAAATTCTCCGCCAATCCACTGGAGAATCGTGGCGGTGAATGCTACAGACCTCAGTTTAAACAGTGAACCATGCTTCTTTACGGACATTAATAGATTGTGGACATAGAGAATGTATTTGCTTTCTGAATAAATAAAAACACACCTCCGCCCAGGTCTCGATGGGAGTGGCGACAAGTCTTTATTAGCGGCATTACATTTGAGAAGTGTTTTATTGCACTTGTCGGGTCGGGTGTACGTGCCTTGCGCGGCCTTTCGACGGCACTTAATGCATTTATGCAAACTACGGTAAATATCTCGCCTGCACCAACTAGTCGCTTGTTCGCCTTTTTACCATTTTCCGTTTACTACGCCACGTTCCTGGTAAGTGATTAGCTTCTAAGGAATTAAATTATGCTACCTATTTGTCTACGGCCCATTGACGCCAAATACCTTGGGGGTATCATTTGTTTATGCTTTGTAGTGTTCTGTTATGATAACGGGACCTTACTAATTATGCTGTCTGTCTACCTGACACAGGGCTTTGTCTTTGAAATGCAATAAGTACATATAAAAGATTTGAATATTAATGGAAGTCTATGTCAAACTGTTTTAAGAGCACAGCTTTTAAATCAGGAAACACACGATGATAAAAAAGTTACAATTCAAATTCGGTTCCTATTCTCTGGAGAATCTTACTTGTTCTAGTCAATTTCACGCTCGTCCCGATTTTTTTGCATTACGTTGGCTTTAAAATCGTAAGTTATTGAAGCTTAAAGACCAAGCTTAAAGCCAGTATACCGACAAACCCACCTACCATTATATATGTAAATATGAAGGGTCTGTATAGCCTCTAGATAAAGTCCATATTTGCCTTAACTGCAACAAAAAATGTTTACCTAGGAGGATCTATAAGAGGCCTTTGTACAATCCAGAAATTATGTGAAAGGAGGAAATTTTTATGTCTAGTTTGCACACCAATTGGCCGCTGTGAAGATCCACCGAACCTTGTATGGACAATGTGCTTATCTTCTTCAACAGAAATCCTCAAACCAGGAAACTGGCGATACAAGCGGTTACGTTCTCAGCAAACAAGTGGTTGTAGGTCGTACCATTTACAGGTTGCAGGTTGAACCACTTACGCAAATATGATCCATTGTTCCATCCGGTATCTTCGCAATTTGGTCGATCCCTAGCAATTTCACACGCCGCCGACTAGCGGCGAAGCTGATGTTATGGTGTGCTCTCACCCGCAGCGAACTACTATCATTCCTCATTTAAATAACTGATGGACATCAAATATTTCGTTTTTGACAGCTCGCACAACCGTGCCGAGTATTCAATTCCGGTTTTTATACTCTATCGAATATTCACAAAGCCCCACCAAAGCCATATCATATGCAGCTTTTGGTGTAATCTGAAACTATTAGTCATTATTATTTAAGGCCAAAAACCTGTCTGCTAAAAATTATAAAGCGTACACACGTCGCTCCCACAATGGAAACAAATCCGATCATGCCTCATGGTTGATTCCGCTGTATAAAGCAAAAAAACAATGCTAACGCAACAAAAAAAATTGTTTTTTTTTGTAATGGAATATACTTTTTGCCATATTCGCAGTGTAAGGCTTTTTATTTTCTTTTATGGTCAGTGTGAAAATGTTAAATTCATGTGAGAGTTCAATGTAAAAATAATAATAAATTGTAAAAGATAGTAATTTGATTTCGTTATAATCAGTCAAGCCTTTGGGTTCCGCTTTCTCCTAAGATGGCCATTCTGGTTCTTAGACATTGAATTCATAACTAATCAACTAAAAAAAAAACAAATTTGTGGCTAGAATATAAAATTTAAACAGCTTTTTTTTAATCAATTTTCCATTAGTCAATCCAGATTATCTTCTGATTACATTCTTCAGTACGAAGCTGTCCATTTTATATCAGAGGACATAATAGCCTGAAAGCGTGTTGATATTACCCACCCACAGTGTATGAAAACTGCAAACCAAGCTTACTCAGATGGGTATTTAGTAGCTCTACGTTCAGATTATTGCACTATTGTAGGCGGTTTTGCGTTTTTCACTCCGGGAGTAATGAGCTATCTAGGGCGATATTACCTTCAATCCGCGTTACATCGCTGCCCGTACATCGGTCTAACTGACCGCTGGGTTAAGGCACTCAGTATCGTCATTCAGCCTGAGTGATGCATTAGATGAGTGCTTTGACAGAAATGAATAGACGAAACTAAGTCAGACGCCCGTCGTTCAGTTCATTGATTGGTGAGGGCGTCTGTAAATGAGGATGCATCACGTTGACAGCCTCGCCAAATTCGTTTACAAAGTTAGCTAAATACGCTAAATGCCTTGTCAAAGGGATTTAAATGGATTCTGCAAGTTAGAGCATCTACTAAAATTGGTACCTACCTGTATAAAAATTTGCCTATACGTATACCAATTATATGTTGGCTTTATAAAAAAGAAATATATCTCTCAAAAAGAAACCGATGGGTAAGTAGAACGATCGCTCGGTACTCGGTACTAACACTGGCGCGTTGTTCGTGCATTTGTTACGCCGCTTCACAGTTATATGTTAAACAAAATTTATTATTAGCGGACATTAAAGATGCGAGGCGCCAAGTCTGTCGGCGGCGCGGGGCGCTTGCCGCATCGAACGCCGCTTCTTAAAACCACGCTTTGTAGTAAAGCATCTTTGGTATTCGGAGCCGGTTGTACACAGTCCAATAACAATATAATAAAAACACTTCTTTCACGTCTTCTGACATTTAAAGATTCGGATGTGCGATTCGGTTTCAAATTTGAATACGATCAGAACGGTTAATCTTTGACATCTTTTTACCCGTCCGTGGCGAAACAAAGTAAAATGTTAACGCGCAAGGCGCCGGCAGCCGGCGGCTCCAAACACAACAATTGAGAGAGCGCGGAAGATCAAAGCGGCGCGTCGCCGCTCGACGCTCGCCGCCGCCTCGTGTTTACCTCGCCGGACCATCGACTAATCAACCGACTGATTAATTTAATTAAACATTACGAGAAAGTTCTGTTTACTGTACGTTTCCTCGGGCCCACATGCGCGTTCAAAGGAAGTAGGGAGGAGTATAAACAAGAGTATTGTTGAGACGGTCGCGCCGTCTATGCGATCGGACTGCGACAGCCGCATTCTGTAGTCGACCACTAGCGACCAGACGTCTCGGCTTATTGTTGCCTTTGCCTATCTAATTGATTTGAGCTCGTTTCGAGAAACATCTTACAGTGAAAAAAAACCTTAGCTTATAATTTTTCTCTTCGTCACTTATGTAGGTATCTACTTTCTTCTATTCAATATACACAAAAAATGTTCTTAATTAGGTAGTTAAAATTATACAATGAAGCGAACGAAATGATTGGAATACCACTATGTAAGGAAATCTTTATTCCAATCTTTAATAAGGGCAGATTACGTACTTTGTTGATCGGCCACCATGTCGAATGCATTTTTCTGCCGAAACGTGTGTAAAAACCCAAGTGAATTTGGCTTCGAACGATGCGTTAACGACAAATCCTTTTTATATATTTGTATTGTATTCAAAGCACGCCATCGGGACACGAAGCACGATTTGACACAATATCGTTACAATAACTATAAATGGTGGCAGAGCATGCGGAGGTTTCTAATTAACCGCAGAGCCAACTGCAGAGTTATTCGAGAATTTAAACATACTTTGTAATGATGTGACTTCTTAATCTAAATTTAGTTTGTGGTAAACTACACATACGCTAATTCGTGATATTAAAGCTGTACCATTTAGCTTTGATTTCTATTTCTAAGACTAGATGGGGAAATAAACCCCTCCGCATGTGTTTTAAAAATTAATATCTATTCAAATTAAAATTAAACACTGCTCCAGATTTTCCCTCAACTCGTGATAGCCAAAAAACATGATCAACAAAATCAATTCCTCCTGTTATTCTACCACTTACTGACTTCCCTGGTTGTTCTCCTGCGTGTAATCTTTAACAGAAACAAACGCCCTACCTACACAGTATTCAGAAACGGGAGTGAAAACCGTAAGTGGTGTAAGACCATGCAAATGTACTTGACGCGGCTCGAGCCCGCGAAGGCAGCGATACGCGAATGAACTCCTAAATAAAACAAAATGGCGGCGAAACACACGAAGGTCCTCAACCCTCATTAGCTGGACGAAAGGGAAAGCGCGCGAAAAAGAACGACTTTTAATTCGGGAAAGCCAGTGCTCAAGCGTGGCTCTTTTTCGCTTTGTTTTTTAATTAGTTGCCGCTTAAACTTTTGCGCGTTCGCGTTGTTCACTTTTAATCGTATTTCGTATTTTTTAACACGTTGCTGTTATGATAGACCACTTCGCTTGAAACGTAAAAGTCAACTAGAAATTCTTGTGATCCGCTTCTTTTTCTTCTACACATCCTATCGTACAATCAAGTTACAGTTCTGTAGAGAATTCTCTTGCCGTATGAAATGAAAAATCAAACAAATAAATCTATTTACGATATACGGAGAGAGGTTAAAATTTCGAATAAAAATAATTTAAGACGCCTGAGAACTATCGATAGGATCGCGAAGTAATTCAATGGTCGAGTATTCGAAAACTTTTTAAACATTTCAAAAGTTTGCCTACACGCTCACTGCGGACCAGAGCTGCCATAAAATCATACTTACTGTACTATTTGCGAACTTCAACGCATTCTTCGACAGTATTTTCCTCGACTCATATCAATGAACAATGCACCCTTGGAATTTATTTTTTAAATGGCGATTAGACTTCGATTCTTGTAAGGTGGAACGTGTCGAAATTTTTAACTGGCGCTTTTTAGTTTTCTGGAACCTTTTGCGATGTTAAAGTTAAAACTCGATCTCTTTTTACTGAGGTGTCTTATCCGGTTTGTTCCCTTAAAATGTGGTGAGTTATTGTATAATTTTGTATTTAATTGATTATTGTAGTCTTTCTTGGAATGCAGGAAATCAATTAATAAAAAGGTACTTATTTTTTTTATAAACGGCAATAACTTATAATAATTAAAATTACTTCATTTTAAGCACTTAATTCTGTATATCGCAGATATTAATTTGTCAAGAACGTCACAAAATATTGTTACTATGAAATAGCGCGACAAGTAACACTTGTACGAGTTTCCTTACATACTGCATACCATTATAATTTAACATAACAACGCCTCTCGCGATCGTGTACATTAAAACAAAACAGACATAATTACAGTCGCCCGGTGTAGTATTAACGTTCTAAATTAATCATAAACATATGGGGGCGCCAATATTCTTGGTATTAAAACTTTTGGTAATTGTGTTGTTATTTAATTTTAGATATGCGTGGGTATAATCAAATATCGATTAGCTTAAGTGCGAGGGATAATCTCATACAGTGACACTACGCTATCGTAGTCGTGTCGTACTCGAATCGTAATGGTTTCAAAAATAAAGACTGAATTATGACGCGTATAAATTAAAACAAATTTGACAGCTCTTAAAGTTGCGGTTAATATTATAGGACTGCCATTCAAGGGCAGGGTTCGATTAAATTTCTAAGTTCGGTCTATGTATAAATGTGTGTTCGTATACTTAAATTGTCATGACGCCCACGACATGGATAATTATAGTATTGAACTGCTTAGCGTTATTTATTTGTTATTCAGCTGTATGAACGAAAACATCACCTTTAAAATAACTATAGCATTTTATTATTATCTACATATTTATCTATTACTCTTATAACTTACAAGCGATCGCCCGCGACTCCGCCCGCGTGAAAGGATTATATAAATTATCAACCCCAAAATCAACCCCTTAGGGATCGATCGATCTACATCCTAGAAAGAATCCATGTGCACAATTCAAATCCCCAATCACTCACTGTAACGAAGTTTCATACAAATTCTCAACCCCGAAAACAATCCCTTAGATTTCGAATTTCGTAAAATCCCGTCTTAGTGAGCACCTATGCCCTAAGAAGAA
>DWOX01000319.1:0-10916 GCA_018251315.1 Nastra julia | reverse complement strand
ATCAACAGCTTCGTCTTGTCTCGATTGATGGCGAGTCCGAATTGAAGGCAGGTAGTTTCGAGACGAGACAAAAGATTCTACATCAAAAGAAACTACACTTACAGCAAATCAAATAAGTGCTTATGAAACCAGTGCTATGGAGAAGATTATTAAGAGTTAATGAAAAGACTTCGACCGCATTAGATGAGATGAGTCTCAGAACACGAAACAGCGGGAGCTCTTTTTAATTACTCCAAAGAGTGTACAAAACAGATTTGAGATCTAAAGTCCATCTTATTAAAGATGTTGATAAGGATGAAAATACCAAAATATTAATTTGAGTTCGTTCCTAAAAAGTACTTAAAGTAACTACAGTATATTATTATCCTAAGGCCTTACAGAAACATTTGTAAATCTATTATATTTTTAGAGTTTTTATTTTTTAGAGTATTTAGTTTTAGTAGAGTAACTTCCACAAAATATATTCCTGACTATCAAAATCGAATTCATCACCGACATCATTATTATTGGATACATTGTTACCATTAATTTAATTAGGAACGTCGTCATCATCATTATTCTCTATATACTGGTCATAAAGTTCACCATCATGATAGATGTTATCAGCATTATCATCTTCATCTTCATAATTAACGTCATCGTTATCATCCATGTTACCACCATTAACAAATCGTCATCACGATCGCTATCATTTCAAGCACTATTGTCATCATGAACTTTATCATTATCAATATCATTAATATTTCGATTTTTATTAATAAGCTTTAAAAAACTTCAAATATAACTACCAGCGTAGTTGGCTTTTCGAATTAGGAAGTTACAGAGGCACTTATCCCCAATGTTAACCTATTTGAACTCCAGAGGATTAACCGGGCACGGTTTGACACAAGCTCCATTGAGAATTGAGCTTTGCCTTTAGGAGGTCAACATTGATTCAATTTACCACATGGGAATACTACTTTATTAAGTACTCACACATTAAACAAAGATACCCCCTCCCCTCTATTTTCCATTAATTTGTGCGCCACTAATTAAACTGGTGAACCTAAATAGACTGAATTGAGTAACAAGTGGAGTGTGTGAATAGAGTTATACAGTTTTTTTTAATCCTATCGATGCATGAAACCGTTGGAAAATGCGACGTATCCAATTGAATGACAAGCCACTTAGTTTAATGGTACATTAAAGTTTCGTAACACACATCATGTAATATGATCACAACATCCGTACCGATGTTCGTCATTTTAATTATTAAATAAAATCAAAGACGCATCAGTTTATTGTCCTACTTTTCAAACCAACACCAAGCATAGAATCGAAATTCAACCGTAACAACTAAGACCTAAACATCATAATCGAAACCTTTCATTTAAAAAAATCTATTAACATGTTAATACATGTTATAACGTAATGACATGTATTATAATCATGATTATAATATTATAAGCATGATTCGATTTTGTTCATTAATCATTCGCGTTTAATATCAGCTTGAACATATTTTGATTTTTGTCACTTATCAAATATTACTCGCTCGGAGTTCGTGTTTAAAAATAAAGCGCATCATAATTATGTCCTCGGTAAGTTAACTATTACATTTAATATTTTATTAAGACGTAACTAATTATAAAATTGTGTTCACAGCAGCGTTGGCGCTATTAATTATTTTTTTATATATACATATATTTTGTTCCAGATGTCTGATTCAGAGATTGTCTTCAGCCAGTATGCTCAAGATCCATATGAAGGATTCTCCGAGATGCTTCACATCGAACCGGAGCATTGCAAACGAGTTACGAAAGATAAGAAATCGAAACAACAACACGTGGAAAAGTTAAAGAAACAAATACCAACAAAATCTTTTGTTATGAAACGAATACAGCAACGAGGTTTAAAGTTAATAAAAATTTCAGTGATAGATCTCTGTAACAACCTTCAAACGAGTGACAGTAAATGTGATGGTGAGAATATTATTATAAACGCACAATATATTGTAAAAGACGTTATCGACAGTGTCATGGATGAAACTGAGTTATTAGTTAAGAAAATATCGAAATCTTTGTGTGATAGTGAATTTTAATATCCAATGTTGTGTATGATTAGTTTGTAAAAATAAATAAATAATCTGTTTATACCTAGTATTTTATTATGTTGCTTTATTTTATTGGTTAGGGTTGGAAAATGAAATTAAAAAAATTTAAATAAAAGATTTTTATTTTATTTGTAAAACACTATTATTACCATTCCAAATACTTTTTTATACATAACACATTTTTAAGAGCACATTGCTTTAAATGATTATTACAATTTAAATTCGAATCTATATTACAGTATTTTTTATGCAAAAAATTTAAATTAGGACATTGTTTTTCACCTAGTTCTAATACCTTACAATTTACACATAGATCTTTTACCCATTGCACCTTCTCCAAACCTTTGACAATGATTGTTTTATTTTGTAAATATGGAACGATTAAACGATGAAATTCTTTATAGTCAATAAATCCTTCGTTCCAATAAATGCCTCTGTTTCTTTCTAACCATTTAACTTGCTTCTTTTCATTACTTGTTAAGTATCTGAACAAGTATGGAGGTTTAACTAAGAAGGTTTGGGTGTAATCACGAGTGGCCAGAGCTAATTCTTTTACTATAAAATTGTTGTTGAGGTCTTTAAATCCTTGAACGTCTAATATTATAGTAGCTTCAGGATTCATGATATTTTCTTCACGGTATTGCTCAACGGTCTATACTCAACTATACAGTCGTTTAATATAAGGCAGTATGCTGAAGTCTGATCAGGTATAACTGAATCAGTTTCAATTTCCACTCTTACATCCACAATCGGACCTGTTTTCAAGTTATCTGCTTGCCTAGAACAGTCAATAACAAAGAGCGGTGCCAAGTCTTTAAATTGTTTTTCGCTTAATAAAGGTTCCGCGCGACGACCGTAATATGACTGTTGAAATCTAGCGTATTGCTCATATAATAAAGCAATTCTGTTATTAGCAAAATTCACATTTAGATTTTCATATGGAAAGTAGTTTGAATTGAGGTATACTCTAACATCGCGAATATCACAGTGATCGAACTGAGACATATCTGAGTGTGCGTTGTTTTTTCTATTTGTCTGTAAACCAATAATAACATATCTAGGTTTCTCTATTTGCGATGAAGTTTTAATAGACCAAGTATGTTTTGTTGTTTTAGGTAAAGTGGGATATTCGTACAGATCCCAATTTCTAAAAATCATCTGGAGCGGTCGATCTTTTTCTAGCAGTTTTAGCAAACTTATTTTCTCTTTGTCTGACACTTTAACATGCGGTACCCGCCAAACAATTTTATTTATCTGAACATCATCTATAACTTCACCAGTATTCAGTTTTACAGCGTTAAGGTTTGTATTGCTTCGTAACAATATTAATTCGTGTCTACTATTTATCACTATTTTCTTAAAATCTTCTGCAAATCCCAGAATATTACAAAGCGGTATGGAAGCAGAAAAACTACCTTCGTTAACATTTTTTATGCCCTCGATATTCCAACCCCATGCATGAGATATCTTTGACTCACTCTCATTCATTGACACTAATGATTTCATCGTAGTAGTAACACCTGCGTTTTTTATTTTATCAATTTCCACTCCATTTAATTCGTATCTTATATCTTGAAATAAGTAGAGAAGAAAATTGTTTGTTAAAGAAATACTACTGGCTTTATCTTTTGAATCTTTTTTGCTTACTATTATAGTTCCCTCCAAATACAAAGTGCTCGCTGACGGTAGTATATACAGATCCTGTTGATTAATAGGTATGCGGATTTCATCGTTCCTGTTGAAGCTTGTCACGTACGGTTTGTAAGAATGAAATTCAATTCCCTCAACAGTGTTGTCGTAAGTTGGAGCAGATAAAACATCTAAGATATTCATTTTAGCAAACCGATCGCCTTAAGAAATTCCTTATTATCTTTTGTTAATTTAATTTTTTTCTTAGACCGAGGTCTTATTTGCTTGATCACTTTAGTAGAACTAACATTTTCATTTTGTTGATGCACATATTTATTGTAGTCAATCATTTTTTCTTCTAAGATGTAAATATAGCTGCACTTCTTCGCCACGCAAGTTTATTAAGCGATTGTTTATATCTAATAGCCTGATACGTATGCAGCTTATGTTGTTTTGGTTGATTGGAAAGTATATAGCGTTTTTCGGAATTTCTATAATTCTGTATCCAGGTGGTACGTTGAGCGCGAATTCGTGTACAATGTGACTAGGTTTTCCGTTTATGTACGAACCACTAACAATATCACATTCTATCCTGATCACGGTCGTTGGCAAAATGTTGGCTGGTAACTCCGACACATGCCATTTATTTGCTTTTAAAATCTGTTTATTAAACCCCAATAATCTCCTAAAACTTCCTTCTTTAGTAAAATCTATATCTTTGGTACAGTATATCAAAGTTTTTAGAGTATTATTATTACACTGTACTTTTATTGAACAATCTTTTATTTCTGATTTTAAATAATCGCCGATATCTTGTAATTCATATGTGCCTTCAGGTATTTCAAGAACTTCGTTAGAGCCATAATATAACTTATTATTCGCGTTATCAATGTTTGGAATTGAATTAAACGTTGAGAAATGCAATAATGCACACTCATAATGTCCATAGAGTTGTAATGTATTCGGGTAATATGTACATAAATCGGACGAGTTTGCAGTTATGGACAAAGTGAGTGACATGATGAAAATGATTGAAATAAAAGAAAAAACATCATATTTATACGTATTTATTCCAAAATTTCCTTAGATATTCTAAACATAAGTGTCCACAATTAACTGTATTAAATTGTTGAAATCTTGTATAGTTATAAAAAACATCACAATTTTTAAAGTACTGCATCAATTCCATTGGAGGTTTCAAATCTCCAAAGCTATCAAAATATTCACAGTAATTGTTTATTTTAGCATAAGCTACCCAATGCGTTCCTTCATTTCGTGAATCGTCTAAGTTGACGATAGCACATTCAAAGCGTTTTGGTGTTCTTGGTAACCGATCCTTCATATAGACTCCTCGAAAGTATGGGATGTCGTGTGCATGTTCACTTATATCGACATTAGTTAAAGGACGATTAGGTAGCTTTTTATTCAGTTTTTTGAAGATTTTATAAACAACCCTTTACCGTTTTTATGAGGCTTAATATATAACCCTTTACCTAACGCTAAAGCCTCCATGGTCTTATTATGTCGTTCTGTTTCTTGCAAGCTTTTTTGAGCTGCCTTGTATTCGTTAACAGTTTTTGCAATACCAGCTGCACCACCGGCTAAACTTCCTAAAGCAGATAATCCCGCGAAAATTGGGATTAAAGGTAAGACTCCACCTGTCTTTGGTATGGGTATAACTCGTGGTGTGCGAATCTTCTGAATTTTCGGAAATAACTTTTTCGCCGCTGCGTAAGCAATGTTGATTAATGCTTTACTATTTTTAGGTTTTAGTTTCTTAATTTTTGACTTAATTTTTGACACAAAAGCATTAAATGTTTTAATGCCGGCACCTGACTTTAATTTGGCTTTCATAACTTTGCCTACTATCCAAGAGCTAAGTTTTTCCCCTCTTCCTGCATCTTTTGATTTGAGTCTTTGTTTAGCCATGTTTAAAAGTTGTAAATCTGCTTTGTGACGATTAGATAAGTCGGTGTGATTTGCATATGCAATGTCGTGATGCATACAAGCTTCGTCTAATTTATTCACACCTCGATCGCCACGGAGCAATCGCTTCTCAAGTTTGGTTCCCGGTCCACAATAGTTATACCCAGGCAAATGAAGTTCAAATGGTAGATTATTAATCACGCTATTGACTAGTCCACCTCCTCGCATAGTAGAAAGCGTAATGAATATATAATTTTTTACAAACGTGATTATATATTCATAATCCTAACCCATAATTGCCTCTTTATCAATCCAGCTATTTTCTTTGTGGTTTAAGCCTAACCATTTCACGTAAAGTTTCTTTCCTTTCCTTTTTAGTATCTTTTCTATCAAATAAACACCTGGATAGTTTGTTTTTTGAAGTTCTTGTTCGTAGAAAGATCCTTTAATGGGTTGTTTTCGCTGATCTTCTATATGATATGTTACTGGTATGGTATTATTAATCTTTTTTACAGTAAATATTTCAGTTGACCAATTAGGAGTATAACCTTTGTCAAAAATATGTTTGTATTTGCTGATCCGAACATTTTCGCCCACTTTGAATTTAGGTTGACATTTGCGTGTTATACGTTTTTGAGTTTTTTGAATATTTTCTCGTATCTTTGACTCATTCAACTTATTTATTGCAAGTGGTTTAAATTTGGTGGTATGATGTTTTGTATCATTATAGGTTTGTATAATAGTTTCTAATGGTGAACCTATCCATTTGTAGTTTCCAATGAAACTAAAATATTTATACATGTTATTTTTTATTGTTTTAATTACCCGTTCTACAATCGAAGCTTTCTTAGTAGAAAACGAAGAGTAGTGGTTAATATTGTAGCTCTTCATAAGCTTTTGGAATGTTGTGTTATAGAATTCTGTTCCAGAATCAGTTTGTAAATGATCAGGTTTTCGATTGCTGGTAGTTAGTATTCGCTCAAATGCACGAGTAACATCAAGTTTATTTTTTGATTTTATTGGTTCCGTCCAGGTATACTTTGAGAAACAATCAATCACCACTAAAATGTAATTAAAACCTTTATTAAACATTTTCAGATTTTGCATATCTATCAGATCAGCTTGCCATAAGTCATCTATACCTTTTAAGATAACTGAACGTCTAACAAAGTTTCTTCGAGCGGCTTTGTGCAGCTCATTAACAATTTGTTGTTTTGTCGTCATGGAGTTTTTGCAAGTAATTTTTGTACTTCCGCTTTGTTATAAAACTTATTTTCCAACTGGACTAAAACTTCAGGTATCTTCGCTTTTAAAGTAGCTTGGACTGTTGTTTGTGCATCTCTTATGATTTGAGAACGCAACAAACCAATCATTCGATTCAGTTCCTTTATTGTCTGATCGCATAATCGATCGACGTAATCCTTGTTCACAGCATCGTCTGTGTCTACAGGAGATGTTACTCCTCTCAATCTAGATTTTTTCAAGTCAAAATCACCACTTTCGGATTTTAGCAGTGCATTTTCATTGAATTCTAATAATTCAGAGAAACGCATTCTCTTATGAATATGGTGTCCGAATTTATCTACATTCATATTTTAGGTGTATTTTATTTAATGGTTGATAATAAAATGAATTCTGAATATTGAATACCATTTATTTATTATTTAATAAATTTACTTTCACGTAGTTCTTCAATAATAGATATGATTTCGTTGTCTAATCCAGTGTTACCAGCGTCTCGAGATGCAATTAATAATTTTAACCTATCCACAAGTTCATTGGGATCATCCCAATATACAAAATCTACATTTTTTTTCCACATTTTTGTCAAGGGTAGCCCTGTTCCTGTTGATTGACTGTTTCGAATAGTACTTGGCGGTTTGAAGAGAGGTTTTATAACATACAAATATTTTTGTCCTTTATTACTTTTTATTGGTTTGTTTGAGTCAAAGTCTCGACGGTGTGCGTTTGTGGCAACCAACATCATTTTATAATTCTGCATATCGGACTCTGTCACCAAGCTTAAATCTACGTTCTTTTTCAATAACAATTGTTTCAGTCCGG
This sequence comes from Nastra julia, assembly GCA_018251315.1. Lineage (NCBI taxonomy): Eukaryota > Metazoa > Arthropoda > Insecta > Lepidoptera > Hesperiidae > Nastra > Nastra julia. The sequence continues at coordinate 3,205 of DWOX01000319.1, read as the reverse complement.
GAGTGGTTCGATATTTCTGTCCAATAACGGTGATGTAATCGTCGCCGATCGTTATTTTAGCAGAACCTAACATCAATTGTCCTCGCTTTATTCGAACACCAAATGGAATATCTGTGAGTGCTTCTGGAGATATTGACCAGGATGACGTATTGCGCTCTTCATTATTCTCTTCCATTGAATGGTACGACTCGACACTATCAGTATCACATTCTTTTTCATCCATGTCACTGTCTCCTTCGTTACTAGAACGTCTTTCCTGCAAAGTTTCGTTTTTGAACGGAACTTTTGTTTCTTCAACCTCTTTAGATCGCAAGAGATCACTTTGCTTATTGGTGTTTGCTATTAAATTCAGAGACTCTGTCACAGGTCTAAAAACTGAATCCAATGCTTGCTTATTTTCAGTCTCAAAATCTCGCATCTTTCGAACTTTCTTCTTTACAGCTTCTGCAGCATCAACAATTTGTCTTTTTAACGATTTTTCCATTACTGTAGACTGATAGTTATCGGTTAAGAGTCGGTCAAGCAATAATGATATCATGTAAGTAACATAGTCTTAAATATTTGTATTTCTAATCAAAGACTACAAAAGTGTCAAATTTACTTCTATAACATCCGTCATTTTTGCTGCAATCTTTATTAATTACAACGTAATTAAAGGGTTCATTCCATATTTTGGAACACATTTCACGAAATTCAGCCCATGTCATATCAGTGTTAACATGTTCTTCATAAACATGCCTTAAGTTAATGTCATCTTGTTTGAATAAGATAATTAAGTTAGCATTATCTCTTACCAACTGCTTAGGGATTTTGCTATATGTTTGATTTAGATAAAAACAGTCGATATGTTTGTGTCTTCCCATCGCGAAATAATCACGCATGTTAGTTTGGTTCTCGCAAGCAACGTCATCAAATATAATCACTGAATTAGGTTTTGCGTCCTGAACGCTTATAACTTCCTCATGCCCTTGATATTTGTGAAGAGAGATAATTGGTATCCGTTGTAATACTTTTTCTAAAAAAATGTACTTAGGTTGGTGTAAAGTTTTTGAATAGACGTAAACATTTTGAAACCGTAAACCATTTTCATGTATAAGAAGTCCAATAAGTAAATTTGTTTTTCCACAATTCGATGGTCCACAAATTATACATCGTACTGAATTAGGTAACAATTCTCCATGACGTGAACTATTTTTACAAAAATCATCGCAAATTGTGTTTACACAAAGCGATTGGGGTTGTTTAACAAATTTCATGATTACTGTTGTCAACAAACTGATTAGCAATGAGTGACAGTATTTATTGCAACAATATTTAAAGAGCTCAAACAGTATCTATTATTTACGAATTTACTATTTTGCGTTACACTATATGAAGTGAGGAGAACTCGAATGATCGTCTGTTGAGAAGAGAGTCGAGGCGATTATTGATCATTGGGTGTTTGTTCCATACCACTATCGACCGATTGGGCATTCTATACCACTTTCGACAGCGAGGCGTACTCGCCGAGCGATTCGTCGAAAGTGGTATAGAATGCCCAATAATATCCTACTTATAACTGTTGCAACTCACATTGGCGCGCGAGTTAATTAATTTTCAGTCTTATCACCATCGAATAGAGGCTATGTGTAACGTCATAATAAATTGGAACAAATTAACGTAAAAGTTATGGCTGATTACGCCGCCCAGGCAATGCAAATAATTGTAAATAATGCAAAGTAACAGTAAAGGAAATTGTGCGATGAAAAAAGTTATTTGTGTCTCGAATATTTTTAACGGTTTTAGATAGAAACGATTGTTTATAGTAATGGATTCGTTCTGTGTAGGATACTTAGGATTTAAATAATTAATTATTTTATTTTTGAAAATAGGATGTTAATTATAACTGGTTCATTCTTTATGTACAATCTCCCTTTTCCCCTTTTCTAATCCTATTTTCTCTCCTGCGTTGTATCAAGCTTTTTGTTATCTTTATTTAATTAATTTATAAATCTCAAAAATGTTACCTTGTTTTATCACGGTATGATTCACTTCACAGTTGGTTCACCTATTTAATTTTTATTACGCCTCTTATCTCAATAAATTATCCAGCTTTTGACTTGTCGGCCTAAAAAGGCCCGCCTTCGGTCGCAGCAACAATTTCATTAGAAGCTGGACCCCCAACAGGTTCGGCAGATACCAAAATATACAAACAAAGTGACAATCAAACATTTAACTATATTGAATTCTGTGGAAGTAACTCAATCGTGCCGCTTCTTGCCTGCTGATAGAACCACCTTTTACGTACAAGGATTCTTCGATAACACGTCTTGCAATGGAAAATGAACCTTAAAAACTTGTCGTTTATATCTTCTTTTGCTTACCTCAATAAAATGCTTGCATCGTTCGTTGTTCCAAGGAAATTACAACTTTAAAAGTAGCCTGTTAAAGTTCAGAGTCTGTTATTAGCGGATATCTGAGTATTAGGTGTCAAGCTGTGATACACAGGAGGTACAAGGTATTACCACCAGCAACGAATTCTGAAAAACGTGACTGTTTTTTTAAAATACGTCCTATTTCGTAAACATAAAGTCTAGAATCTGGTTGACAAAATAACGCGGTATTTTGTTAAGTAAAAGAATCAATCGTATGACGACAGGCGAATAAATGGCGGCTTTCGTGCGACAAATAACGACAGTTATCAGAAATGGTTTTTGCCTTAACAGTGTGAAGTGACCAATACCTATTATGCCATATTTAACACACAGAAACGTCGTTTTCCTAAGCAATAATTATGTTTAATTAATCAGTTTATTGATTATCAATAAATAAGAGGCGGTATTTTGATCCCTTACTTTTTAGCTTACAGATAATACTAAGCCAATAAAATATCCAATTGTACAATAAATAAAAACTAAAACATGCTATATAAGGTTTATTTAATGATCTGTACATATTTGGATACTGGAATATGAATTGGAGTCAATTTAGAAATTTACTTACAATCTAGCCGGAGAATTAAGAGTATGCCCATGTTTGAACAAACACAGCTATCTGTTTATCCCCTATTAACATTTTTATTGGCATCAATAAAACACGCCCACAAGTCTTAAACTTGCCAGAGTCTGTTCTTGTACAAATATCGGTATTATAAGACTCCAAAATTTATCGTTCTATTAATCAGTTTATTGATTATCAATAAATAAGAGGCGGGATTTTGATCCCT
>DWOX01000318.1:0-10966 GCA_018251315.1 Nastra julia | reverse complement strand
CACCTTAAAACATTGATAAAATATTATTGCGTTCATTTCAATATCAGTTTATGGGTTTTATATTTTATTACCCCTTTTGCAACAATTTTTAATTCATTATCAAGTTTAGCGAAAATTAGTAATATAATTCGATTAATGTCTTAATAAATTATTAAATGTTCAGACACAGTAAATCTACTGGTATCTTTTCAGGTATAGCAGTATGTGGATCAGGCATGGGCACATTCCTGTTTGCGCCTCTCACATCAGCCCTCATCGAGGGCTATGGATGGCGTGGAGCTATGGCCGTTACGGGAGCAATCGTTCTCAATTGCATTCCCATGGGACTCATGTTCCGGCCCGTACCTGAAGCACCTACGACTCCAGTACGGGAACCAATGTTGCCCAAATCAGATAACTTGCCCCTGCAAAGGTCTCAAAGTACTGAACATTTAGCGAGGGCCAATGGCCAAGTGGATGACACTGGAGACGTAGCGAGGCTAACGCTCTCACAGCCAGCATTATACGCATCGCAGGAGATAAAACGGCCTGCGTATTCGCGGCAGGAAAGTTCGTGCATTATGCAGCGACCTGACGTCCTCTATCAAGGCAGCGTGACTAGTCTGGTGAGGTACCGAGCCTCGTCCCCTGAGAGAGCTATGTCCATCCACACAATACACAAGGAGCGCGATCAAAAATGCAGATGGCTCCCGTGCTCCGAAGAATCAAAGGCCGCTTTACTGGAAATGCTAGATCTTTCACTACTAGTTGATCCTATTTTTATCATATTTTCAGTATCAAATTTTTTAACTAGCATAGGTTTTTATATTCCATATCTTTACACAGTGCCTTTATGCAAAAGCTTGGGCATCGAGAACCCACCCTACTTATTATCTATAATTGGTGCTGCAAACTTGATTGGAAGAATAGTTCTGGGATATATAAGTGATAAGCCCTGGGTCAACAGACTTTTAGCGTATAATCTCTGCCTTACCATCGCTGGAATAAGTAAGTTTTATTAATGTTTTCCCATTTCACCAGTTTCATATTTCACTAATCATAATCATCTATAATCTAAAGGAAAGTTCGTGTTCTCTGTGCACATTAATTTTAATACTTGTGGCCACTAAAACTCAAAAGGCTAATAATATATAGTGATTTACTGCAAAGACTGGCTTGCTAAAATGCTAATAAATGTCATCATTAATTTAAATAGTGATGCACCACTCATTATTCATTATTAACTGACATAAAATCTGTACGATATATTATTATGAATTTAATACTATTCTCTCATATTTCAGGCACAGCTCTTGCTATTGCGTTCTGGGAATTCTGGGGTATGGCAGTATACGCAACTATATTCGGCTTTACTATTGGAGCTTACGTGGGGTTGACGTCTGTGATACTGGTCGACCTCCTGGGGCTCGAGAAATTGACCAATGCTTTTGGTCTTCTATTGCTGTTCCAGGGCATTGCTTCCCTTCTTGGTCCTCCTTTAGCAGGTGATTAACATTAAATTAAAGCCTCCTTATATCCTCCTACTTGTTATTTATGTCCTCCTAGTCCTCTTTATGTCCTCCTAATTGAATTTCTGTATCTTGTTTGGATTCAATTTGGATTTACCTAATCATAAGCATCTTTACCCTTGAATATTAATATAATACTTAATTAATATAGACTTAAGTCACAAATACAACGTATAGATAGTATAGACCCATTATTCGGAACAAGAAATTGTCGGAAAAAACAACGTTCTAAGCAATGATTCGCTATAGTAATTGGCAAGACCGTGTTCTGTGACATATTATTATTATGTCAGATTGCAAAAAAAAAAATTAAACTGACCTCACTTTTTTGCTCCAATCTTTGGGTTTATGAAACGACGTGTTATTGCAGTCTTTCCAAATCAAATATATATATTTTTTTTTTGTATAATTTCAGGCTTACTTTACGATAAGCTAAATTCGTACGCGCCTGGGTTTTACTTGGCGGGAGCTACGATTTCCCTCAGTGGCTTGATTCTGTTCCTGATTCCGATGATCGAGAAGAGGAGCAGCCGCAAGAAGTGGTACCAAGAGAATGCTTCAGAGAATATTTAGCAGGACGCGCCTCGAGGGACGAGTTTCGAGTGCCCCATCATAGTACTGAACAGTCCCTCGACGCCGACCGACGCTGGCTCCGGCGGGAGCTCGTACAGCAACAGGGTATATACTAATACGATACTAGAAAATAATACTTTTAATTTAGATGATGAATTCTATGAAAACATTGATGATGATATAGAACTGTTTGATAATATCGATCAAGCTCATTCCAAAGACAATGTAAATAACGCATGTAACGATCATGTAGATGGTGCTCGAAGAAGCAATTTGTAAATAATGTAACACCGTTGATTAAATTACATTGTAAATAAAAAGCACCAATATTATATTTTGTAAATATAGCAAGGAGAGTTTATGAAATGCAATCGGTTGCATGAGTTACGTAAGCTTAAGCTAAATGTTATTGTTAATAAATAAAATTCTTCGCTAAAATCATGATACAAACGTCACCTAGTATTAAAATTAATGTGTGAAAGGTTCACAGCAAAATGCATATCAAAGATAGAAATACGATAAATAAAGTTCTATAGAAATACACGTTATTGCACGTAAAAAGATTAGTCATGCCAAATATATTTAATCGTGTAAGGTTGCACTAGACGTGAATTGTGAATAACTTCATGTAAATCATGATGTACAATAATGTAAAGATATATAAAATTAATCTTTAACTATACAGAACTATAATTAAGCAGAATAGTTGAATGTTATTCGATAGTAGTCGTCATATTCGATAAAATTCAATAAACACTTTTTCAGAACTATTATATGTAAAGTGTATTTATTTAGGCCAATAATTTCATAATTGTTACTTTTTGTTGTGATATTGGTTTTGTAAGTTTATTCACTAATATTATTTGCCTCTTGCCTTACAAATTTGGCATAGACATTCTAATTATAATTATAGGGGATTTCAAACAAATAATTGTTCACTATTGTTTTGATTTTCAAATTGCCTTAATGTGGACCAATTGGGAATAGTTCGCTAGGTCCAAAAAATATTTCCATAAAATTCTTATATTTTATTTGGAGCCAATACTTGTTACCTTTTTGTTCATATAATGTAAATACGTTTGTTCACCTGTATTTCCTATGTACAATTTACACTTCTCTTCCTGTTTTATATACAATATCATGCTACGATATAATCATAATATACTGTAACATTAGGTTTATATTGTTAATGAAACTTTACATGTGAATGAATCATATTGATACTGAGACGCCGAACTTAGACTGAGAAGATGTGGGAACTAAACTAAATAATATGTAGTATTATACACTGAAGCAACGCTGATATTCTTCGTACAAATTTTTCATCCCCCTAATTTAATATTGTTATAATTACTATTATCTATTGCTATTTTAAATACATTATTACAACAAGTATGACGAGTGTCATAATAAAATTAATGAAAATAGTTCATTCGTTTCATTTACCTCCTCAATAGCGTTCAAGAGTATAAAAGATTTTGCTCTGTAATGTTCGAATTAATTTGACATTCTCATAGGTGATCTAAGAAATTTTACATGAAACTTAACGGGATACTGTTGATGATATTTAAAAAAAGATTTCACTCAAAACATTATTTTCGTGGCTGTAACATTGTTTCTATAACAAATCGACGTAATAATAGGTCCCAAAATGGAGCCCTCTTGAACACCTTACACATTTAGATAGGTTGGTTGTTAATAGGGCTTAACAGAAACTTAACAACTGTGTAAATGCGAAATTTGTCTTTATTTATATAGCATTTCATTTTCGACTCTTAACTAGGACATAAGGTTATTATTCTTTTTTCTTTTCCTCTTCATCAACTTCAACGTGATCAGAGTTCATATTCATCATTTTGTGGCGGATAGTATCATCTATGAGAAATACTGAAACAGCCGTTACTGCTGGTGACACCTGCAGAAAAGTAAAAAAAATCATTAGGATGACACAACTGGTATAAGACATTCCCCCCCATTACAAATACCTATGGATGTTATTATATTCTTAAATGAACCGTTTCTATATTTTCTGTCCTACGACATAAAGTCTTACCCAATGAAGCCACATTGCCCATTGGACGTACGCAGGGGATTCAATCTGAACGTCGTGATATAGAGCAAAGAGAAGGACCACCCATCCTCGCAACACTGCGATAGGACTCCAACATGCCAAGTTCATAAACGTTACAGCAATTACGCTCTGGAAAAATAAATTAAATCAACTTAAAAAAGGAAGTAGATAATAATTTGAAAAATGTCAGAAATACTAGAATATAGATAAAGAAATAAGCTTGCTAAAGTTCGCAATTAAAATAAATTATACCTGGGTAAATCTTAAATGTTTAATAGTCTTTACTGAACTCGTAAAATGATCTTCCAAATTTCGAGACCACATTAGCATCATGATCCTGAAAATTTAAAAATCTTTATGTTTAATATCAAAGAATAGTAAATCATATCTATGTAACGCCAAAAGTAAATAGACACTACGTAAAAGTTTGAAAAACAAACTTACATAAAGAAAGCAGGCTTCACGCTTCGAAGTAGAAATATAGCCATAACAAAGTATCTCTGCCACGTGTCTGGCAAAACCATATCAAATGTGCAAGAAGTACATGAAAAATCTGGTCCATAACTGCCCAATCCAAATATTGGCGGGAAAGAGTACAGAGCCGCCAGTAGAATACTTAAAACCTGAAACATCATGTAATGTCGCTTCGGCATTTGCCATCCTGAAAAATCAGAAGACATTGTCCAAACAAAGAATGGCATAAACTAAGTAATAGCAAAAGAAGTTTTAACTACAGGAGGTTAATTTAAATTCATGTTTTTATATACAAACCAGCTATGATACAAAAACCTGATTATAGGAGAACAAAAACCAGCTTCTGAATTAACAAGATTAATGATAAAATAATAGTTTTAATAATCATGTATTTGGTCATACCCTATCTACAAATCGTAGTAAAAATAAGCATTCAGAGGAACAACAGGCTTACCGTTGGTAATGTATTTTGCTACGACGTATCTCTCAATGCACACATGTGTGAGAGCCTCAACCTCGTAGACGGCCAAAAATGTTTCCCAGAATGCAAAAAAATCACAGGAAAAGGTTTGCATATCGCGCCAACTGAAATTTAACATAATCACATATAAGTTATTCCCTTAAAAACTCTACGTATTCTCATTAAGAATTACTATTTTATCTCTCACATTTTTAGGATTGAAGCAACGATTGAATAAACTTAAAAATTTCGAGAAACTTAATTTAAAATTATTAACGGAAGTAACATTAAGGGCCTCTTATAAGTTGAATTCGTTCAGACAAATGAAATTAAAATTATAGAAGAATAGAAATTTACCTTTCGTTATGGTTGGAAAACAATAAGTACGAAAACATGGGCATCAGTCTTCGTATACAAGCAACTGTAGTGAAGCAAGCTAGATTCCGGTAACTTAGATTGAGTCTCAGATTAGTTAGAAAAATTGTTAAGCTTAGCCATCCACTCAGTATCACAGAGGCGGTTCCTGAAAGTTTGCAAAATTAATTAATGACTATCTCATCTACTTAACTGATTGCAATTGATACTTCTTAACTGGTCGTAATTATATGGACTCAGAATAACGTTTTGGGCATAACTAGCTTATGAAATGAAATTATCGTGGCTCTTTATATTTCACTCAGACTTTTGATGATTCTAAAGGTAGCTAAAGGTACTTACCGTTAAATAATTTAGAAAGGCTTATATTCAATGTAGTAGAACACAATTTAGTATAAAATGTCACTCACCAGTAATCACAAAACCTCTTTGCAACGTATTCCTTGCTTGATCATCGAACAAATCGCTCCAAACACAATCTTGAATTCCCATGTTGTCCCACTTTTACTTCTTACTAAGCGATATAGGGTTTATAATAAAAGTTGTAAAATAAGCGGTCGCTTAGCGTGCCTGGAGCCGTATGAGCAATATTGTCCCGACCTGTTTGTCTTAATCCCGGCTAACACCCGATCTCGAGTTGCAGGTTGCGTTCAGCCATTGTTTCTTCACGGTTACACCAGTTTTATCACGCTCTGCTTCTCAAACATTGTTTCTGGATTCAAACCGCATCGTTCACACAATAGATCGTTTTGTAAGTTAGCGATATATGCTAAATAGTATAATTATATAATATGTAATGCTTTCCTGCAAAATAGTTAAAATAAAAACAATAATCATCAATGAACCAGCTTGGGGCATAGACACATCAAACAACACAGTAAATCAATCTAACAATTTTCTTTCGCAAATAGATTTTACACGATAGAATTATCCTGTAAAGTACTATTAAGTTTAATTTAAAAATATTATTAACCTACATTAAAGATAAAAAGAAACAAATAACAAACACATCTGTAGGACACACCAGTAACTCGATTTGTGACGGAGTGGCCGGCACACTAGGAAGTATGGCGTAACGTCAACGCTGCTAAACTAATTTACTGCTCCCTTGTCAACTACGCCGTTGTTATTTATTATTTCACATAACACAAATCGGATTATGATTTTATAAAACTATTTGCCTCATTGAGCACATTATAATCTTATCAATCTAATTTAGTTAAAAGTCTTTATCAAACCTTTTAAATTTAACTTTGAAGAATATTTTGTTGACGAAATCAACGAGGTAATAAAACATTCAGTTAATTTACATAAAATAGAGAGTTTAATGTAACATAAGCGTAAGTACATTTCATTTGATTTCACACAATTCATCACAAATAACCTTATTAATAAAATCCAGTCTTTACATGTCAGGGCCTAACCCTGTAGTCGTCGCTCTTTACTTGTCTTAAGGACAACAAGAGGATTTCAACCTTCAAACGAGATACGACACTGTTTTGATGAAGTCTTTAGTATAAAGAACTGGTGTATCGTTTAGCTCGTTCCGGATGGAGAAGCGCGTAATGTTTCCGCATGCGCCCTATTAGAGCGGCTCTCAGACGATCGTCCCCAGTCAAGTAGCATAGAACAGGTACACAAGTGGCTGCCTGAAAGGAAAATGATAACATTAACTACACAATAATGGCACTTCATCAGGGACACTATTCATTCAGCAAAATTATGTCAGAACATTAACATCAATGACTCAATAATTTTTAAATATTTTATCTACAATGATTTTATACATTTTTCATATGTCCAAAAGTTAATTGCTGTCTACTACAAGGACTATAGCAGTCGTTGTAGAAAGCTAAAAAAGTAGGAACCATTTTTTTTTGGCATTCGCTGATGTTTTTAAGTCAGTTTGAAAACTAAAATACAAACATGGTTTAGAGTACCTCAGCAGCAATTGGCGCTAGCAGGGTGAGAGCCGGGGGCACGTGAGGCCTGTAGCCGTACAGCAGCAGTGGCAGCCACTGCCAGCCCACCACCACGGCCGAAGGGATCCACAGCGCGAGGGTAGTCACGCACAACGCGTGAACGCTCTGTAGGACACACATAACCAAGTCCCTTTAAATTAATAGCTTAAGTAGTTTGAATTGAAAATTTAAAGCACATAGGTATCATATTGTTTTAACCTGGGACACGAAATTGTTTAAGAAATTCTGCTATCCCACAAATACAAAACCTTCCAAGTGCTTAAGATAAGATACGTTTTTCCTAATTACCTTAGTAAGTCGCTTGTCGTCTTTTTGTTCTTCACTTCTATAGTAAATTTTCTCCAACCTGACTGCCTTGCCCATAAAGTAGAATCTGAAAATTTTAAAAGAAATTACGAATAATTTTGCATTTTTTATGATTATGAAAGATACGTGAACTGATGTTTGTCATTAGGGAAAAGTAAAACCATAATATTCATTACCTGATCTCTGATATTCAGCAAAGCTTAACGAATGATAAAATTTACTTCACCTAACGATTTAATTCGCCATTAAGAAAGATTTGTAGCAAGATCAAAATGGTCACACTTACGCCCCTAACATAAAAATCGAGTAAATCAAACTTACATGCCAATAATAGGAAGCACGCCACAAAGTATGACATAGGGCACGCTGAAGCCCAACTGCTTGGCGCCTGATTGCAGCGAAGGCCAAAGCAGGGTACAGGTGGTGCCAGAGGAATCACAGGAGAACACCCCGTAGCCAAAGAGCGGAGGAATGGCGAACACCGCCGCGACCATCCAGCACACGCCGATCATAGTCCAGTAGTATCTAAAGTAAAGAGTTCTTTCTGAAATACAACATGCGCCAGGTATCGTGATTAGGGCATTTTTATAGCAGCTCGAAATGATTGCTGCTCGCGTTTTGCAACGGTAAATGGGACGTAAATAGAAATGAACCTACGAGTATATCGGAACGATTTTTTCGTAAAGTTCGTGCGTACCGGGTTGTATCTATCTGTCTTTAACCTACCTCAAGTATATAATCAAAATCATCAGTACAAAAATATATCGTCAAATTGACTTTTTACGGTGTTAAGAAACTGATTGCAATAATTTTGAAAATTATGATACAATTGCTATTTCCAAATAAATAAAGAATTATAAATCATATGAAACGTACTAACCTCGTCTATAATATTTAGCTAATAAATATCTTTCCAGAACTAAGGTAAACAGTGCTGACATTTGAAAGACACCAAAAAATTGATTCAAAAACGCATACAGTTGACAAGCTGCGCCACCGAATAGCCATCTGAAATTAAAATTAGGCAAATATTAATTTCTCTTCATATGATTTACTATTTCAATGAATACGTTTCAGAACGTCACCATCGAATATCATGAACTTTATTTACAGAACAGATTAAGATAAAATTTCGTTAAAAAGAGAAAAATAAAATAGAGACCTTTTCGCTATTGCTGAGGTTCCCGAAAAAGGAAATCCGAGTAAATTCCGACCAAGTGAAGCTGAACATAGATTGAGTACCAATACGTGACTCTTGAAAAATAGAAGGTGGCTATGGATGAAAGTGGCGAATAGCCAGCCGTTGAGCAGCACCCCGAATATACCTGGGAACGAACACACGATTCAACGATAACTGTTCTCGACGTGTTTATAAGCGGGATTGAGTTAGACATACATTGAAATAAACTGTTTAACACATGGCAAAACAATTTCAAAAGAATCTGAGAATGGAAAAAATTGTAAAGATAACTTTATGCACTGAGTAATAAAGTTCTAAAGCCATTGTACTAATAGATGAATATAGAATTCCAAAGACTTTAAATTTATGTCTAGTATTGACTGAAGTTCAGTGTTCGATTCCCGGATAAAGATATCGTTTAAGATAGACAAATATTTATTTGTGATCTCTTTAACAGCCATATTCACACTGACTGTATTGAAAATACAAAATACAACTCACCGAATACAATGAGGCAGGCGCCCAATAAGGTTTTGTAGGAGCCGTCGAAATAATACCAAGGACACTCATCTTCGTTATAATCAAACAGTGCTTGCATTATTTGATAACTCGCACTCCCGTGGTGACAATACCACGACGGCCACCAAACGGAACGATATCCGGGAACTTCAGATGTTATTAATTATTCTTTCAACAACAGAACGTCCACGTAGGACAAGCGGTCACAGAGACTGGTCAGGTTGTCGAACTAACGTTGGCCTGACAAAGCAGGAGGATCGTGTTACGCGCTGACGCCACTTTGTGTTCGCTTCCATAGCGTGAACGCACGCCGCGTCGTGCTACGCTAAGCAAATAAACTTCTGACTTGCAGATAGACTTTGGTGTACCGTAGTTTCCATGCCATGGCCTTACGTTCTACGGATGTCATGTCATCTTTGCCAATACGTTCTGCAAATGTCATTCCGACATCTTTTTCACCTTTCTTTCTTGGCTGGACTGGTGATAAATTTCGTATTACTGTTTTGCCCGGATGACTGTAATTATTTACTGTCTCTGTGGGTCGTTTGCTCGATCAAAAAGTTCTTAAATTACAAAGATTTGGGGGAAATTTTACAAACAAAATTTAAGTAGAATCAACCTAAATGGCGTCAAAGTAATAAAGTAATAAACCTACATTAATTTATTGATGCTCTTTTCTGGTACTTAATTAAATGTAACCCTATCTTGTTTCCACTTGCAACGTGTTTAATATAAGATCCATGTTCGATTTTCACACTGACGCACCGAACGAAAGGCCTTATTTCAAATCATTAGGCGTGACAAAGCTACTTCAATAGATATTATGTCCTTTAATCTATGAGTATAGCAGGTTTATCGTGTAATTAATTCATGCTTCCACTGTTACGACTACTAATTTATAATTAGGCCTCTTTATCCAAGTTTTTAATCTGTCATAATATTTTAGCATAAGTTATGATGAAACAATTTTTTACGACAACTCTACGACTCCTCCTAATGAGTTATTGATCCTCCTGATCTATGCTACTTTAAATCAAACTAATCCTCGAAATAATTATCGGGTTAATCATAAGTTTCCAACATTAGACGTGAATTTTTAACGTGTAATTTCCGCCAATTCTAACATAACTTCGATGGTGCTCTTCACTAATTGTGGAATGCTCTAAAAATATGTCATATAAATTATCATTTCCTCTTCGCTGTCTATATATAGGTGTCACGGAACAGAACAATGGTTTCCGAAGTAGGTAGCACGACAAGTTCGATAAACCAGGACGTGCTCTGTACCTAAATTATAAGAATACCTGATAAATTATAACTCAATTACAAATACTTTGAACAGCTGTTTATTTGTCCAAATGAAACAAAAGAACGTGTCTGTACTTTACTACTCAATATCAAATTTGATAACTATGCCTTTGTAATGTGTGTTGCGATGTTTTTTTAATACTGTCATAGTAACCGGCCTGTCTTAGCTTAGAGCCTGGTGTAGATCGGGTAATAATTAAGTCTAGATGT
>DWOX01000317.1:0-10967 GCA_018251315.1 Nastra julia | reverse complement strand
AGTATATATCTCGATGTGAGAAGCATAAGGGCCTACGTAACAAATCACTGGTTTACAGAAGGACCAAAAGAAATACCTTATGCCTCTCAGGTATAGAATTGATGACGAAATGATACAGAATATACTAGGATCAATAATATTAAATTTTATCGTCACAATAATCATGGCAAACTTAGTTACTTCTACCATTTTAATAGTGTCACACAACTCTGATGTCAAGTCGTTGTATTTGACTCAACATAAACACATAGACTGCTGTATTGTATTCGTATTGTCCACGCCTCCATTGCTCCACAAAAACGTGGCAATTACTGCGATCATATCGATCTCGTTGGAGAAAATGGAAAACCGTAAACAACAAAAACACATGGATTTCTCCACATCAGTTTCTTGGTACGACATTTTCATTTGGTGCTACGATGCTCTTCAATTAAAGGTTACTGCGACGATTGAACTTGCTTAGGTACTTCTAAATGGATTGTCAAGCAATGTAGATGTTTTAAAATAAAGAGTCTAAAGGTCTGTTCACGACAGTCCAAAGTGTTTTGACGTCATTAGTAACTATCAAGTCAGTTACCAATCGATAAGGTTACGAGACTTCGATAATCTAAAATAAGGAAGCAAACATTGCCGTTTCTCGTATGAATAGAGTACAAGATAAGTTACCCTTACCCTTCGTGGCGTAGCAATGTAAGCCGTGCCCTACGAGAGTCACGCGGCAGCTGCAGCTTTATATAGCACATGCAATCCGTTGGGCGTTCTAAATTTCCGTACGGTATGCCGGTTATATTTAGAGTCTCTAGACTTAGTTCACTGTTCACTTTTGTCCGTCACTGGTCGCGCCTCTTTTAGAACTCGATGCAATTGGAACGACTGAGGTTCCGTACCGCCGATTTGACCTTTGATTGACAGCTGATGTCGCTACTGTAGACGAATCGGAAAGAAATCTAGTTTTTTGGAATTTAATTGTTTAGCTGGTTGGGAACTTTTAGGCTTCTGTTTAAATAGAATATTACAATGTTTGACGTTTAATAAAAGAGAAAATAAAATGATCATAAATTGCTTTTTGAATACTACACCTAGATTGTCACTCGTTTTCTGTTAATTAAGCCATCGATTATGACAAACATTATAATGACGGAGATTGTTAAAATAAAAATGAAAGTTGAATTTATAATATTCAATTAAGTACCAGTTACTTAAAACAAATTAAAAACAGGTGTACGAACACAAGCTACGTTCAATCTTCTAAGAACGCAAAAACTGGTTAATTCAACATTTCAGTCCATTCATTCCCAAGCACGCATTAAAAAGTTAAGAGCAGCTGTTATGGGGTTGGGATCGAAAAGCGCAAACTTGATTTTGATTTTAGAACTTAAGACGAATGTACTAACTTCTAAACACAAGCAAACACAAGTACAGACAAAACTTTAATAAAAATTATAAATCATACATAAACATTCACAACAGTCAGACTATACAAGCACACACGTTCAAACAAAATAAGACCTACGTTTTCAATACAGACACAACAATTAAAACTGATCATTTCAAAACACTAAACATCTGTGATAGCGATTGTAACAAATGTACGAACGCGCTAAACAACACTAAATCCAAATGTGGAATTGATTCCAAGGCGCACAGATTAAAAAGCTCACATGGTAAAACAATACGCGAGGAACCCGAGACGTTCAGTCCACGTGAACAGCGGCAAGCCACTGCCTTTCGCGCTTTCCTCGGGGAAAGTAAAACCTCGTATTAATTATCACGATCGACGCTCGCTGCCGATGAGTAGATTAAGCTGCCACGCTTGATGGGTTCGGGGTTCCATTTCATGCAGGGAATATTGCAGATTATAAACCACTAACGATAAATAGTCGTGATTGGAGGAGGCCTCGGTGGGAGCTTGTTACGGATGTATGGGCATGTGTCAATTGGAATAATTCAAGCGTTTCCGTTCTACTGAAACTTATGACCTTAAATTACCTTAAAGGCTAAATTGAGGAGATCACTAAGCAAATATTTAGACACTATTGTACAACGTTGTTGTAAAGTGAACTGTGATGAAAAAGGTAAAGAAATATCGCGTGCGATCAAATGGAATCCCAATTTACTTGGAAATTCTCTGTACTGATATTGTCTATGCAACATTTAACAACTACCTTCGAGTGGATTTCAATAAGGCAGGTAATAACGAACTGAACCCATTAACCACTAAAGTTGTTGCTCTTAACAAACTCATTCTTGGTATTTTCTCTCGCGTGTCGGACATCCATTATTTGTCTGATCAGCACGTTTACTCATCTCTGGCCGATCGACGACCGCTGCGATTTTCCGCTTGTCTGCAGCCAGGCCACCGTGTTGCACTGGATCTAATATAGTTCCAACCTTATCTACTATAACCTAAAGATCATCCTATGTCCATACAATTGCAACAGCTTTTGTATACACAATTACGAGTATTTATCTTAGTGAGACTAAAAAATGTTCTATCAGTAAACAGTCTCTGCTAATATACATTTTATTTAATTCAACACTTTCATCTATTGTTTTGACACTGAGCCGTTCTGATAGATGATCACACATACACAATAAGACATCAATAAGGATTTCTTGACTAAGTAGTAACGCGTCAATCTGTCAACCATCTTTTAACTTCTTTAGGACGATTAAAAATAAAGATCAAATCTGAACACTTGGAAAGTAACACAAGTTATTATAAACAACAGAAAAAAGTTGATTATATTGTGAATGTTAAAACTTTCTAAAGTAACTTTATGAATTAGATTGTCTAAAAGTTTAGATGATTGAGAAGTATTAAAGATTGTGATGACAGTGGCAAGATAGATGCAATTGCTTCAGTCGAATTGGGTTTACTCGTCGACTGCAGTGAGGAACAAGACAGATCTTGATTACAGAGAACAGTCACAACTGTTGAATCAATAATTCTGCCCGCGGCAGAAATGGTTGTGCAACGTACTTTGATGTATTGCATTCGTAACGCAAAAGCTTCTACACCCAACGAATATCAAACAGTTACTTAATAACCAAAACGGGAATCCATCGACCGGTTCAATACCTTATGATTTTAGAAAACGCTTTTGTTTTAATACTATTGTAATAGCTGCAGTTGTAGACGATACCGAGAGCACGTGAAGAGCAGAAAAATCTTGAGTAATATTTGAGACTGCTATTTAAAATTTTTAGGTCTGGGGTCTAAAAATCTTCCAGGATTTTTCAGTTATTTATCAAATCCACATTAGAGAGTTAGTCATTGAATGATCGCACGAGCAACGAAACCTTAAGCTATGAAAAATCGTAACAATTACTTAGTACACAGCCATAGCCACGCGTACAATATTAGCATTTAAAAATCGTGAGAGCAATATTGTCCGTAATACTCAACAATTACGGAGAGCAATTAGAAAGGACAACTTCGATTGCGTTTTCGTAAAAGAGCAAGCACAGTTACATTAACAAACACAACACAATCTCGGTAATGTGTTATGTAATTTAATTAAATTCCGACATTAAGTCAATTCGTACAAACAAGGAGACTATAATCTGTCTTATATATACTTATGAGATCTTTCACGTGTGTTGAATACATAACAAACTCATTATCTTTTTATTATGGTTACCAACGATAACAAGAAACGTAAATTATACAATTGAAAAATAAAAAGCTGTTGATAATAAAAATAAAGCTTGACGAGTATTCGAGTAATGTTTAAACTGTATTTAAAGTTGACGCGGGCATGCGATCCTAAGTGATCGACTTTGAGTTTAAGCAACTCCAGGCACGGTAGAAAAATTTATGGGTGACTGCTAGCGGCAAAATTTCTTGAGCGTTTTCATACTTCGTAGGGCACGTTAAGCCATCGGTCCCGATCGTTATCGATATTATTGTTATGATGACATTGGTTAAGTCATGTCTGTGAACTTCAGGTGACATTAAAAAAATCGACACTTGGATTGGTCACCAACTCTTTCACCAATCCGCACCGATGGAGTGTGGTGGAAAGCTCTAGACTTTCTGACGAAACCAGTGCCTTGTAGAGAACTATTAATGAATTTATACCACGCTATATTTAGTACTATTTAATTTTAAAAATGACTTATTTCATAACAGCATTCAATGTTTATAACAATAAGTTTTACGATAATCGCGGCTGTAACGGCGCGTGCGCACTGACCGCACATCGCCTCCCGTTATGTTACTTTATGTCAGTGCTTTCACTTACTTTATTAACATTTATTTAACAATTATTTTATATTTGTGCAATATTGTGTTGGTAACTTATGACAGATTAACCTCCTTTTTATGTAATAAGAAACTTTAGATTGAGCCTTAGTAAGGTTGCAAAAGTTTATGCGTGAAATCTTAAATGCCATGTCATATTACCAGAATGGTAAGTTGCAATTTTGTCGCAGTCAAAATTAGAATCGTGCAAAAATTTGTATCGGCGGTTTCATGACATAGCTCTAAGTCTGGCGTTACAAAATATTTGAAAAAAAAAAGTTAACATGTTTTTAAATAACTTTACAAACTTCGAACCGGAGTCAGGATGAAAAATTGGGTTTGTAATAACTGAGCTATTAATAAAAACAAAAAAAAAATAACGCACCTGACACGGCTTTAGATGATCACCAAACACAATCAACTAGCAAATGACTTATTTTTTTTTTTATTTTACAAATGACCATTTGCTTCGAGCAAAGCACAAAGACTGCGAGTTGCGTCCGTTACATTGCCGCTTTCACCGCAACGCGCTTATTTGAATGCGCCACTAACTCCCATGTGCGCCGCGATGAATTACAAACACCTCTTATTTAATTTTTTACCATATTATGCAGTACGCGGTACGTGTGCATTGCATTGTATAATGTTGATGTGTAACGCTGTTACATTAATTTGAAATAAGAATACAATATCACTAAAGTGATTGCAATGACAGTGAACAAAAATAAAATCAAAACAATTTCACATGACCTACTAGATACCTCCCGCGCGGCTTCGCAAGCATAAAAGTACTCGTAGTTTGACATACGGTGCAAGGGAATGATCTTTCTGGGATGATTTTACAACCCTGGACATGAATCTGTTCTAAGTTTTATTTCAATCCATTCAACCATTAATGATTTAGTCATACACATTGTAAAAGTTCACACCATTGTGGATTGTGGGTGTGGAACGCCTGGAAAAACCTCACTAAGCCTTACCCTGACACACTAAGCCACAGTGTAACCTAGCCTATTAGAAAAGTTCTGATGTCTGGAAGGTAAAAACCTTGATTAATATTACGTGTATTATCGCATGACCTGCTTGTCTTATTACATAAATCTTAAGTTCAATGAAACAATGAAACCGAAGACAACGGTAAGACTGGTTCTGCGTCAGAGGCCACGCCCACAGCGGCTTCCAATTTAAATGGTGTAGCGGTCACTGATAAGGGGACAATTGAGTTACGCAATGTGGCGCCCAGCGGACGATTACCATGTTCCGGTTTGGACAAGCAATCTATCGCTGTTATGGTAATCATGGTATGATTGTACAGTTATAGATTTGATATGTATGTTACATATTGCTGTTAGCCATCTGGGGATTGGATTATAGAAGAGGTGAATAACATTGTAATGGTTATAGTGCATCGAAGTATTGGTCAAGAATTTATTAAGAGCAACATAAATGCTGAATCAGGAAGTCTTAGTAATTTATTGAAACGTACTATTAGTAAATGGCAACTCTTCTGTAAACACCGCCCACAATAACGCATGAGGTGAATCTAGGGTGTTGTACAAAATGTCAATGCGAATTTGATACGAACACTATCTACATTGAAACTGTACTAAAGATGACAATTGTATTCCTGACAAATGCAATTTCAAAAGATAACTACGTCAAAGGATTTAGTCATGCATATCTCTTGTATCTTCACGTGAGTAACACTAAGTTATCAGTTGTTTAAAGATGTTTATCACCGTATCTACAGGTTTGTGTAAACAAACGACTCTACCAGCGGAATAAGCCAGTACCGTTGTTTTAGAATGGATTATGATAACGCGTAACACATTATTCTATGATTAAGAATTAATACTAGGAAGTATTATTAATGTATTTTGTTTATATTTTACTGACACTTTGTACGGGTGGAACGACGATACATTTTTTGTATAATTTAATGAATGAAATATCAATGTACAAGTGTTTGTCCCGCAAATCCTTCTAAACGACAGGACCGATTTCATTTAAACAATGTGATGTATTTCAGAGGGGCCGAGAATATATTAGACTACAATTTGACCCGGCAGGTGGTTCTGAAGGCGAAATATTTCAAGTGCGTGCACTGTGATATTTGAAAACGAATTAAATCAAAATGCGTTGTCAAGTTTCTTATAATATACACAGTACATCAATTCAACGAATTGATAGTGTAATAAATAGCATTAAGATTGAACAATCCTTCCCGAATGGACCCTACAGCAGCGCCTGGGAAACACCTCGAGAACATTATCAGGTTCCGAACAAACAGAGAGGAGCGATAACAGCTGGGTCAATGACCTGCCCTTTCTACTTCACTTAAATTGCACTTATTTTAAAACTTTCTATTGCGTGAATATAAGCAATTTATTTAACTAACAAAATAGAGAATCAATTTAACTAACAAAATATATTTACCAGTGTTAAAATAAACTGAAACTTTTATTAATTTATTACACCTTTAAAACCGATATAATAATCTTCACAATGCCGGAATAGATATAACGTTTAGGATTAATTTGATTTTGACTTTTCTATCCAACAGAATTACTAAATAAATTAACATTGAATTACAACATCGCATAACAAGTATTGTTACTGATGTGATAAATTTCCTCATAATGAACAGTCAGACTTTGAACTTCTGACCTATTCCCAAGGCAGGACATAGCCTAACAAATAAATCGTAGACCAACGGATGTCTAGCCTTTCGATGGAACATAGTAGCGTTTTTATATCCAAAGGTTTACAATAATCTGAACCTACCTGTATACATACATACGATATAAAGGAATCTACTCGTATATTCTACTGTTGACAAAAATTGTATGGTCGATTTTCGATCACACTGGGTGTAATTCTGATGAATATTTTGCTGACAATGTCGGCTACTTACATTTGGATTTGTGTGTGATTCCTGTCTATTAACTAATATTAATTCCTAAAAGTAACCTCACTCACTGTCATTTATTATTGTGGCTAGTAATTGTCATGTATCAGTTTTCAAGATTGCCAAGTTGAAAAGATCTACAATTATTTATATTTCACATAAGTACTTAGGCTAAGTACCGTCACGGCTAGGCAAGGAACCCGGCTAGGTCAATATAAATCAGTCAACGCGAGAAGGCTCGTGACCTATGGGTCGCCTCGGTCGTTCACCCCCCGCTATCGGTCACCGCTCACCGTCTATTTACTACTGATAACCGGAGAACACAATCCTAACTCTTCATGTACGAGTGGTAATAATGAGTCAATTCTGTAATCATCGTGTGAAATAATTTGATCAATTCGATAAATATTAATGTAATTAATATTTAAAGGGCGTGAAACATTTTTGCCGAATGTATTTAGTAGTACCACATAATAATATGTAAAACCCTTTTATCGCAATTTATGAACTCGGTTAACGAAAAATATTTTATCTTTTTTAATTTATGTTGCGTGTAATTATGATTGCTACACCTTGTGTAAACATCATTTTTCTAATAGAGCCGGGCTAATAATACGAGTATACTAAGGCTAATAATTTACGTTACGTGTGCCATGACAGAGGAGTCTTGATATGTTTGATATATTAATTAATTTAATAAGTCATGAATACCGCGATGCCTTTCACCTTCTTATTCTAAGCTGGAAAGTTGACGTATGACATATTATATCATGGAAAGTCTTATTTGGTTTTGTATCATTATTTGTTTAACTCGAGTGGCTTATTCGTCTTTTATATTTTTACAGTTACTTCTTTTAAAGATTATCGCGTTAAGATTATACGGAGTGATAGGGTTTTCTAGAGAACATAAATAGGGTATTAGACAATGTACCACTTCTTTTAGCATAAAGCATAATAATGATATTGTTTGCAAAATAATACAGAAACCTAAGGCATAAGATATTGAAATGAGGACTTATTATAGTTTTAAACTGTGTTATATAGCATTGTTTCTTGACTCCATAAAAACTAACAGCAATACCAAATCCTCGCAAAACGACTCACAACGAATCCCTCGGTCGTACGCCACTCCGACCGCTTATTGACGAAATACGCATGACGTGTGAACAATATAATATCCAATTACGGTGATTACCGCATTTATACGGATTGGTGTGGCAACTGGCAATGTTGGCTACCCGATCGATAGTCGGTCAAGGCAGTTCGTCTACACCCCACACGATCAATTAGACATGCTGTCTAATTAGCGATCGTATTTGCATACAGTTAATAAGCGTGACTGGCAAAAAAGTTTGACTATACAGAGCTTGTGATAGCTATGATAGATGACTGGTATTTTTAAGAATGCAGAATTAAATAGGATGTCAAAACTTTCTTTATAAAGTTAAAATTCGCGTGGACTGGACACTGGATATTAGAACTATCAGTGTAGATTAGTCATGTCACCCTCGAAGTTTATTAAAAGATGCGTTGCCTCCCCTGAGGATAGATGGCCTCTAGTATAAGTGTACTCTGGCATTCCCCCAGTCGAAACACGAGTTAACAGTAAAACAACATTGAGCCGAGAAAGTCATCCACGAGCTAGAGCACGCATTGTTTAGCGTCATAACGACACGAAGCTTAAGTTAAGCCATAAGGCTGAATTCCAGCTAATCACGGCTCGTGTCGTGTTCCCATGGTTCAATGGGACAATGGACAATGGAACCGCGACCTTGGAAGAGAAAGTTGCACGGTATCATCGGCATCTGCCCTCGATTTCTTATAGAGCTGATCGTGTACGTTCCTTATCTAACGAGAGTAATATTAATATGATCACCAGTCATTATGTGAAAATAAATGGTCACAATAGGCATGATAAACGCTTTTCCGAAACAATTGACATGTGCAATTTAAGACAATCTAGCTTTTTTCCAGCCATTACAGTAAAGACAGTAAATAACTCATCAGAATCTAACCATCTGACAAACGTAATGTCTCGAAAGCCAAAACTTAATTACATAATATCATCGGCTTCAGAAAAGGCTGGAGTCTGAAAGAGGAAGGAAGGAAGGAAGAGGAAGGAATCTGAAATCAAACACGAGTTGCGTATGAAAAGAAGCAACAAACTAAACGTGGGCGGGAAAAAATTGCTACGAGTTGTAAATTCGCAAACTAAACCTTTTAACCGAGTTTCAATAAAACATTTAGCACAACTAGAGATGGCGGTGGGATGTGGGTCAAAATACAAATAGTTAACGAATCCTAACCACCTGTTCAATGAAACAATCTGTTCAAACAACTGAGTGGGTTTCCTTGACCCCGTGAACCGATTGTACTGTAGCCCACACCTGGGCTTGTGGACTCAGCTGCTCATTGGCTATGCTAATATAGTATGACCAATAACTTGGTTATTTTAAAACGGAAGTTAAACAAAAACAGAGCGGACAATTTGTAGTCTATATTTGCTACAGATCAAAACTTCTGATGTCGAACACTATTCGAATTTTATTATGGCTTCCAAAGCAAACTACAAATGAAAATAAAAATTAATATAAAATAAATCAAGTTAAATAAGCACCATGTAACATGATGAGGTAATAATTCATACGTATCGTAAGGATTAAAAAAGTGTTTTAAAAGGGTATTATAATAAATTTTGAACCACATTTCAGAGAGTACCTATACGGATATATTTCATCAGAAGAATTTAAGTCCGGCGCGGCTTTAATTTGTCACGCAGGATTTTTTATTCGCGTTGTACGGTGTTGTGTTAATTAAAATTAATTACATTCAGACGCGAGCCGGACTGGCCGCAGATAAAATATTCGACAAAAACTGGCCACGTATAAAATATTCGATTTCAGACAGTTTTAAGATACCTAAAATCAATTCGACCAAACTTTCCCAGGACCACTATTTCCAAAATGTCAGAACGATTAATTCGTGAACTTATTATTTTAAGTCTATAAAATCGTAAAATAATGTGTTGAAGTAACCGAAGCTACAGATCGAACGAGCGGTGAATGTATCAAATTAAATTTCTGTACAAATTGTTTTTAATCTGTGATGTAAACGCATGAAAGTAACACAAAACCAGTATTAATAAAATCTCATTTCGAAATACGAAATTAAAATTGAATAAAGAAAACATTTTTTACTTTTATTTAGATATTGAAATTGGCGAAGGTACATATATTTAGTGCCGAATCATTAAAACGAGGTGCTTATCTATATAATTTCATCAGTATCTCGGTATAATTATTTAAATGTGGTTTCCGCGTTAAAAGTTAAATACCGAGGCGATGCCGTCGCAGCGCCGCGCCCAGTAGCAGTCGGTAGCCGCTGTAAATGTTAAACATGCGGATATGTTTTTATCAACGTATTTATTGCATTAAGACAACTTAAGAAATTTAATTGCAAAGAGACAAACTTATTTCTATCTCATTCCGGCCTTAAGAGAGGGAACACTAACCACTTTATGAAAATCCCCTTATTATAATTTACACTTATAAGATTTTTCGTAAACCAACTAGAGGTGATTTAAGAATACTAAGAAAAAGAAAACCGCCAATCCGCACTGGAGCAGCGCGGTGGAGTATGTTCTACGCCTCCTCAGTTGCGAGGATAGATCTATGGTTAATAGTGGGCCATTAATGGGTTGAGGCTATGGATACGAAAATGTATCAGAAAAAAATGTATTTACTGAACAAATCAACAACTGCCAGCAAATCACCATTCACAATCTTTACAAAAAATAAAAAAAATTCCATCCAT
>DWOX01000316.1:0-10968 GCA_018251315.1 Nastra julia | reverse complement strand
ACTACAAAAATTGGTATTAGTCACAATCAAAACCTACCTCATTTTCTTTGAAATATGATGGAAGAAAACGTTCATATCTAACTACGCAGGAACAACCCCTCTGCAAGCATCAATCCATCTGAGTCTTGCATAAACGTTCACCATTGTATGCAAATTGCTCGTCAACGCACAATACACACACATTTGATATCTTGAGCAAAAAGCTTGTTGTTTACAAGGTTAAACTGTTATATTATGCGCTCAACTATCATGAATAGCGATAATTTAGTTAAGATTAAAATGCATTATCCTAAAGTTTCTGTTTCACTTACAATGTTATAAGTGGGACTAAAAGTCACAAAAAAACCTAGACGAGTTTTAGAGTTGTATCGTAATTTGTAACTATCCCAAATAATTAACGATTTGCATATCAAAATATTTTTTTGGATTTTATTCCCAAAATTCGAAGAACATGACGAACAAATCTTACACCAAATTTATTACAAAATTTTAAAGAGCAAATTCACCCAGAGCCTAAGGGCAACGTCTGGTATTATAATTTCCAAACACATTCGCAATAAATACATGCCACATTACCGACGATTACTAACTGAAGTCCTACAATAGATACACCAGCTTCGATTGATAATGATACTTTTGGCAACATGATCAGCTCACCTGCCAAACCCGCCTCAAGGTTAGGATCGCAATATTGGCTGTTGAGCCTGACACGTATCAAGGTCAAGGGAACTGTACTAGTGTAATGTTTATTTGTTAGACTTTGCGCCCAGACACTAGACAGTCAGTTAGTCACGTAGTATCTTACATACTTGTTCCATTTACTTTGAAATTATTATATAAAAAACACAGACCCATTAAAAGTGATGAAAAATTAATTAAAACAAAACAGGTACGTCCCTGCATAAGCCCAAGAAAATAAAAACTTAACATTCCTTACTTAAACAGTAGCAATATCTCTAGTTTATGGAACATAATTACAACATATTCCCGTAATGTTGCGACCCATAATGTTATAAGGATTATAATAAAAATCTACTAAACTTTTGATAAATATTCATCCCAACATTCTTCATTTCGTTCACAACATTCTTTTTCCCAAAACGCTAATAAATCCATAGTCAAAGTTTTCTTTAGAAGTGCGGAATTTTCATTAGTTACCAGAGCAATAAAAATTCAATCCCCGCTCAATATAAAAAGGCTGAATTAACGTTACTTTTAAATTACTGGCATACATTAGTTTTTGAATTTATGTTCAATATGTCAATTTGTGGCAGATTCATAATAAGAGGATGGAGTTAACGCAAATGAATACTTAACGAAGCTCCCAGACACTTTCGTGACATACTTTGAGCGAACGTGAACGGCGCTCAAACTGCAGAAGGAATAATTAATTGGGTACGTGTTTCGACATCATTAAGTTCTTACTGCTCATAATGGATTGCGTAAACTTGCTAAACTGTTGCTGTGTTTAGAAATTAAAGAAGGGGCTGTGGTGCACTATTAAATTGTACCAGGATTACACCAATTAATTTTATCCTCACCCGTGGGCACTGTGGGGGACGATCGAGTCCCTTCTCGCAACAGAAATAAATTCATTACTCGAAATCCTCTACCTTAATCGTAATCGAGTCTCACTAGAATCGAGTGAAATGAGATATTGATATAAAATGAGATATGTTTATGCCATTCAAATCTACTTAAAGCTGAACTAAAATGAAAACTATGCAATTTATAAAATCACTTTGACAAGGTATTTCTTGATCATAAGCAAAGAAATCCAAGGTTTTTAAAGTTTAAGCTGAAGTTGGAAATAACAAAGAAAACTCTTTAAAAGGCGCGTTCGTTCCCAGCTTATTGCCTTATAGTTTGAGTTCAACTCATTTCTTTTATACTAAACCGAAACAGGTCAAGCGAGAGCGCTACCAGATATAATTTACGGGTGTAATGTTTCCCAAGCTTTATTAAATAGTCAGAATTCTGAACATATTAAAATTTAATTCCATTAGAGCTATATTTATGAAATGTGACCTTTCAAATATTTCATCAATGCAGTGCGTAATATACTCGTATAACCGCAACTTGGAATTGAAATATCTGACATTTAGTTTAAAATTGTAAATTCGATTTCATTCAGCTTCTAGGAACTTTAAAATGCGGCTTAATTTTGCAGTGATAATTCACCAGCAGCACTACAGATATAGTACGAAGGTCAATAAAGAATCGAAAACGATAACGGACACAGGCATCGCAAACCACGTCACGACATTCATTTGCGTCTGATTGGGAAAGAGAATAAACTCGAAAAGTGGATACTGTGAATTGAATGAATGAAGCTCATCGGCAAACACGATTCAAGTGCTTCATTTACGTAACTCAACCGGCAAAAGAATGAGGCAATTTCGTAAACGTACCGTTATTCGTAATGAAGTATTGATCCTATACTATATCAGAAGAACTCATAATGGCAAACCCTAGAGGACCGACTAAAATCAGAGAGATTGTTACAGATGAAGAAGGTGATAATAATGTAAATTGCTGTTACATTCAAAAGGTTACTAAGATACCTCGACTTGTATAAGGTTTTTATAGCACCCAGGTGCTTGATATTGTTTAATAGGAATGACTCAGAGAAGTGATTTAAGTATAATTCTTGTCTCTTTTCCGGTATTCGTTTACGAACCTGTCTATATTAAACAGAAGTGAGTCATCTTAACAATGATTTCGACGAAAGTTTTTTACTTAAGAAAAGTAAGGACAAGAGTGAGTTTATATGCGAGTGATCTTATGGATTTGAATTTTTTCTTAAAAACCCTTAAAATAACGCAATAAGCATTAACATGTATTCCATGAGAACAAACAACAGTTTTATTGAAATACATAGTTCCCATTCTGATTAAATATTTAAACGTAAGATTTACCTACGTAAGACTTAACCAAGTAAAATAATTTGAACCTGTATTAAACGTATGAATAAATTAAATGTAAGTTAAACTTAAAAGGCACTTTACAACACTGTAAGTGCTACTTGAATGTTGCAATAAATCGAAATGGGAGTACCAAACCGTAATTTAGTCTCGTTTTACTGCTCATGTGGGTATCCATAAACTCCCACTTGTTTGGAATCCTTATGTGGCTGCAGGAAATTGTTACCATTACTATTCAAATGGTCATACGTGTGGGTAAAGCGTGCTACAATAATCCTTTCCGTCACCTTGGCTCTTCTGCGACTTTCCAATAAAATATTCGATATAAATAAATAATAAACAAGGTACTAGATCCTTCTTCTCCTTTCCTTCTTGGCCAATACTAATCTCCTCGTCTACTGACTATATTATAAAACGGGGTTACTCTCAGGTAAGAATCGAATGAATAGGAATGCATGGTGGCGATGACGCAACCGACATGCGTCTAAGTTCAACAAAAAAAGATAAGTAAGGACAGCTCATGCACAAAAAAATTACGTAAAACTTCTGCAGCGAGCGAGCCTTCTATTTCGCGGTACGTGACAAGTCAGCAAGGCAGCGTACACACTCGTAACACGAATAAGGAAACCGAACAAAAACTGCGACTCGAGTCCCCTCGTGCGAAACGTGACATGCTGTCTAGCCATTGTTGATAATGACAGGACCAGTTCTGCGCTCACAATCCCATCGCACTTTGTTAGCTCTCCAACGACTCCGACGAAGTGGAACGGCGCCGAAAAGTTTCGCATATCAAATGGCTACCATAACAGACATGTAAATTGTAATATCTATACCTACTAAACATCCTATTAAGACTTCTTTTAAGACAACAAAATACATTTGTGTAAAATTGTTTCTGAACTGGCTGGTATCAATGATACGCCTGAAACTTTATGGCTTGCATATTCATAATTCTCGTACCTCATGCACTTGTTCCATTTAGTATCCGTTTTGTATGAGCGGAAATGTGTTAGTTTAAAAAGTTAACATTTATCTTACTTTATGCACTGAAATTAACTACGCCGCTCGAAACAGCAATGAATTCAAATTCACCTCCATCTGTCATCTATTGCCCAATATAAGCAGCGAGAGTGGCGTAAACAGTTGGTATTAAAGGACAAAGGGTATTCAGAGTCGTGTCAAGGGCAGGTCAAAGATTCTGCGCAGTTGAGAACCACAACGGGATGTCGAACTAACATGGATCAAGGAATCGGAGCGAGGCTTTTCGCCCCGCTGTGGAGATCGACGACGTATTTATAATATTTTTGCAACGAATCTTATGACTCTTGAGTTTGCTAAGGTGAGACTGCTTCTGATTCCAAAAAACGCAACAACTGAGTTCTCGACATTGCTGTAGTAATAATATTGAGATAATTATTCCAAAGCCAAATCTAGATAGATTATATAAACGAATATATACAACACATACGCGTAATAAGGTACGGGCCCTAAGGGTGAGGCAAGCCCAAATATTTGTTTGGCATTATCAAAGAAGTAATTACATTCTGATTCTGGTTTGCAGTTTTTATTTACTTCCGTTGTATTTACTGTAATTCCTTATATACTTAACACTCAATTACACGTCAAACAGGCAGTCATTATTATCTTTAGATAGATAGTCCTTTATAGGAAAATGATTTTATTGCAAGTCGGTTAGTCAGGGTTCTTTAAACCCTGATAGAAAATAATACCTAAAGAAATTTTATCATACAAAATGTATTTTTTTTGTTTCTAGTTGGATAAGACGTTAAGTACGGCTGAAACTACCTCTATAATACATCCATTTAGTAATCAGTTCCGCTAGTGTTTAAAGCACAAGATACATGCAATTTTGTACTAGAGTGGAACAGCCTATACCACTCGTCAACTTGTCTCCTGCCATGCAAAATTCATTTCGTTGCACTACACAGGAAATTACACCAATTACGGTATTTATGGCTGCCTATGTTTCACCCTGAGAGATGTTAGGTAAAAAAGCATTCATTGCAGTTATTACTGAAACATACTTGCACGTTGCCTTATTCATATCAACAATGTCATTTTCCGCGTATCTTAGAGGACAATACTCTTGATAAAGAATGTAAAGAACTGCGGATTTGATAAAAAAAATTAATTTTACGTGCATGTAGAGATTTTATAACTTTATTAAACTGAGTGGTTAGTGTTATGTCATCCACACGCTTTGTGACGTCATTTCCCACTTAGTCTACGGTCGCCGAGCAGATAATACTTATTCTAGTTCTAGATACATATAAAGTAGGAATGACGCGACTTTTATCATCAATTCGTGTTCGTGAAATTTCAAAACGTTGTTTGTTTGAAAATCAGCTATGAATCGGTACATTTTATCTTTAGCTGATCCGGTTTTTCACCTTTCCGTAGACCTTTCTGTAGACCTAAATACTATACAAAAGGGGCCAGCCCACCCTGACCCATTTTCAGCTACAATCTGTTGCGCCCACGCACTACATCTGTGTCTAGTCAATCGACGGTTGACGGGCACTCGTTTCAACCAATTGTTTATATGATTGCTAGTCGTTGCCAGATCCGTTCGTCATACCAATTTTAAGATAAACATGATGCTTAAAACGATATTCAAGGTCCTATGCAACATTGTTATCTGAGTACAACAACGTATTTTCAGAAATAAACTACAATACCTTTTAGTAAGAAACAAACCTACAGGAAACGATGAAATTTCAGAAGGCGTCTTCAAGAAAATTATAAAATGCAATCGTAGTATCGCTGGTTATAAAGAAACTATGTACGTACTTATATGTAGTAAGAAACTCACACAAATCGTTATAAATTTCTTGGAAATTAATAAAATTCTTGGAAACAGGGTATCTCTTCGCAAACCTATTCGATAATATTAAAAACGTATTCCAGCATGCCTAGCACGTTTAAATTCGTGAGAAAATGACGTAAGACTGCGAGATAGTCTAGCTACGAGTATATTGGCAAGCACGCTCGCTCCAAGTTTCTGTTTAACAAAGTGGTTGTTAATTTATAACAGCTACGTGCACCACTCCGAAAATCAAGATTTCATAGAGATTCACTACAGGTCATAGAACTTTGCATAGTACAGCGAACCTGAAAATACTCCACCTGACTAAATTGGGAGTCAGTAAATAACTAATCTAAGAAATTATATTATACCACCCAACTTATATAAGAATAACTACAAAACCATCGATTTAACGTGTCCTTCGATGTACGGATGCATCTAAGGAATTTCATCGCTAACGAGTTGCCTCTCATCGCACTGTCGCCCACGCCTGCAGTTGCATAAATCTTTCCATGACTAAGGACCTGCCAAAATTGCTAAAAGCACTTCAACAGAATAAAAAAAATCCCAAGAAAAAGACGTGCAAAAAACAAAATTGCTAACGTTACCACAATTGCTTTGGACTGGTGCCGCCTTCCTGCGGAACTCGTAGAGATTTATTGTCTACTTGCTAACGATTCGATCGCGACTTCTCTTCCTTTGCCTCTGTTTTATTGCAGCGGAATGTAGGACACAGCGCTATTTCCGGCTTGTTATAAAGTAGTTGGTGACTAATAAACTTTGAGATTACAGAAGAATTCAAAGCTAGTTCAGTACAGTTAAGTCTTCCGTTTGGTAATGTTATTAACACCGTATCAATTTATAGATCTATCTATATTCGTAATACGAAACTATCGTTTTACATACTTCTCCAGGGCACGGTCTAGCACGCATTTGTTTGAAATTGTGGTGAGTTTAATGACCGATCATAATGTCATGTCAATGTTTATTTGTAAACAAAGTCAAATAATAACAAGTGACGATTGCACAGCAGAGCGAATTTGTTTAATGCATTGTGCCTTGTGTTCGTGGCTCTCAATTCAGGAATTTTAAAACGTGACGTAATCCACGGTTTTAACAGTTGTTATCAAAATGATTGTCCTAAGTTCTTATTACACCTAATAGATGCCTAACGATCGCTCGTCTATCTACGAACTCCAAAGACTTTACGACAAAGATACCAATTAAATGTCGTAAAACAGTAAACATCGCGTAATAACTATAGGTAAATAAATAAGACACTCGAGGAAAATTGTTTTAGTACCTACAGCTTGAATTGCCTAGATACAAGTTCACGACCACTGCGATTGGCGCAATATCATCCCACGCATTCCCCGATCTCATTACGGAGAAATGAGGTTATCCCGGCAAGGTAGCGGGCTTAATTCGGTTTATACCTCATTCCACCATCACTCTCTGGACCGACAAAATAGCAATACGTCTACTACGGATCCATCAACGACTTAATTTCCGATTGCAACGCAATTAACTTTTCAAAGCGATCTTCAGGACATTATTTTTTTACATCACACGCTTTATTTTCCTTTTAACTTCTAGTATTTACGTATGGATTCCAATACATTTAATAGTCTTGTGGATGAAGTATATTGCAAAAATATCTTTCATAAAGTTCGTATAACCTATAAATCAAATTGTTAACACAAAATGTAGGAGCCAAGACACATAGAGAGCAGATACTTTCTATCCTTCATTTATCATAGAAGCTCTGAAAATAAAATGTCGGTAGCCTCTCAACTCAAGTAATTTCATCACGTACTAATTAAGAGCAGCTTTAAAGGCGGATCTACTTTCCAGCAAGCTGTTCCCTTGCGTAAATCTTCGTAGTACGTAATTAAAAAATAAAAATGTATCGTATAAAACCACTGACTGGCTCAAGTTAACTCTCGTCTTGGCTATATTGAATTTTACAATTTTGCGTAGTGCCGAGACCGCCGAGGTTACCGGTAAGGATGCGTAATCGACCTTTCAAGGAATCGATAGATAATCGGTATGATGTTCGATTTTTACAGCGATTTTGGTAAATATTCTTTTGACCTGAAATTATAGAAACAGGAGTCATTTTTGTGTTTATTTTATTTAGATCTCCTAGTAACTAAATGTGATAAAATCAACTTCATATAACGTTACGATCTTATTTATAAAACAGATTCACATGAATACAATTTATTGTCACCGTGGATCGATGAACCCATTGAGGGTTATGATAAAAAAATCGATTAATTCACGTGGTCGGACATCCCTATATCCGAGTAATGTCGGCCAACGCTCATAGCATAGCTGTTAAGAATTGCAAACTGGCGTATCTGGAACATACAAGTTTAGTAGCCAACATATTGCTCGGTTAATGTATTTGCAGATACTCGTAATATGCTCTTACTACCCACGACAGAAATACTTTGAGAACTCATTATCGAACAGCGAAAATATTAATGTTTCAAATCAGTTTATTGCTCCAAGTTTTGAGTAAATTAATAAATAAACTAACATAAATATACAGAGTAGGACAGAATAAATAAACCTTATTATTGGCTCTTAGTCACTATATACACGAGCAAGTTAATATGAATCCATTAAAACTTATGTCATAAACATAATTGCATTTAGAAGACGTCGAGGACTGTTTTCCAAGCTGGATAATATAGAGGTAAGTACACACTGTATTCGCATTCGAGACAGCGCGATATTTACTGTAGATGTTTGCTGTAGCATTTCGCTTTTTATGGCCTTATTGACTGTGTTGCTTCTCCTAAGCTCTAAGGCAACATTTCGTGTCAGAACTAGTTTAAAATACACTCGGTATAATACTGTTGATATCTTTCCACGTAGGTATTTCTACAAAGGACGCGGCGGACATTTTTGTATGAGGTTGATAACCGAAATATTGAATTTTTGTTAGCGTATTTGCTCTCTAATTATCTCAAAATATAATATTGATTCTGTTTCAATGTTAACACTTACCAATGTTTTCATCAGCGCAGACAGTTCTTTGGTGACTACGGCAAATTTGAAGAATGCGGCGCCGATATCCGGCTCAGAGTCTTTGCTCAAAGCATTCCCTCCCAGCCTCTCCAGGGCCCGAGAGAGGTACATCTCGTTATCCACGTGGGCTGGGAAACAAAACAAATTATATCCATACAAGTATTGGCTCGTAAAATAGCATTGATAAAACATGCACTTATAAGAGATCTTTAGACATTTCTCAAATATATATGTAGGTGAATTACATTGGGCCAGCGTGGTAGGCTCGTACGCATCTTATTTTGAGAGGAGAGGCGAGCCCAGCAGTGGGAATAATTGATAACGATGTTGATGATGCCGTTGATTAAGAAATTGTACATTACATTATGAGTCATTTTAATTAGTTTTACACAATAACTAAATTAAAAATAAACCGACACCAATCACAAAGGCTAAAGAAATTTAACTATTTAAAATCCGCTCAACTCCGCAATAAAAAGTAGTGATTGAACAGAATTAACTGAAGACGAGTACAAAGCGAGTATTGGTCTGCTTCAATGCGATATTGAAATCGAAAACTTCGTTATTCGTACTAATTTTGCCAACTTAGCTCTTGATCAAAACAATGAAAAGTCGACTCGTAAGAGGAATACAAAATGAATCGATGAATTGTAAAGATTTTCCAATTGACAGATTTTTAAATATTCAACGAACGTAGATGATTCAACGCTTTTTAAGAGCTAACAAATCAGAATTAATAGCTACTAGAAGCCTTAAATCCGGCTTTACATAAACACTGAGAACTCTGTAGAAATTTTACCAGAATATCTTTTGTCTTCACGAGCACCGGAGGTTTAATTAGTTCCCTCCTCGTACCTTTCGGATTAACCCACTTCATTTGATGTAATAATTAATGACTGTGGCAGATGAAGCGTTAAATCAATCACCCGTTACGCACTCATAAACAATAATGTGACGTAACTTACGTCCTACACATTTCAAATTATATCGATGTTGTAGTTTGTATTCGTAAAAGTTGTGTACGTAAGTAGCCCACAATCGCATTGACTACCTACCTGATGCCATTAGCTGCCTACCTCAATGGGCATAATTACCGAAGTAATTAGTAAGTAGTAATGGACAGTAAGTTAAATAAACCAGTTCATTATTTTTTCTCAACTCGTCACAACGTAGCTATTTTACTATAAATTCCAATTTACAAAATTACACGTTGACTCTCCTATAAGTACTGAAACAACTTCAACAGTAATTAGTTACCGACAGACATTCCCGTAGACTTACAACGTAGCGCACAACGATCCTTATCGCCTATTGCAAGACTTACATCACAGATGCGATAATGCGATCGACTAGTATCTAATTGCGGATATGCAGAAAACATAGTAATGCACTTAGTGTTCAACTGGTTCTTTGTAATAAAAGAAGCTCAAGTAAAATACACTAAGAACTAAGAGCTTAAGCATTGTATTTGGATTTACTATCTGCTGTAACTGTTCTGTACCTAAGAAGCATGAGGGCCTATGTGGTATTTCTTATGGTTCTTTTGTAAACCTGTGATTTGTTACATAGGCCCTTATGCTTCTCAGGTCGAGTGTTGATGAAATGAATTAGAAATTACACAGCGACGTTAAAAGAAACAGAAAAATACGATAAAGATGTTCTTTATAAAACGTCTGATATAAAATGACTATGAAATCTGTAAGGATTGCTGCCCAAAGCTAGTTGCCAGTAACAAACAAAAAGCAAAAGCTGTGATCCGTGTCGCGGTCCATACACGCCTAGCTAAATCCTCCAAAGCAACGCTCTCTGAATATCAAATAGGAAACAACAAACCTAACATGTCGCGTTTCAATTACTCGGGTGAGACATGCGACGTCTTTTTGTACAAACAAAACGAATCTCTTAGGAACAGCTGCCTTTATTAAAGTACTACGACATACGTAACAGAACCGTGAAATATGTTTACAGCCCCAAAGATAACTTAAGAAACATTTACATTCAAATAACACACTCGTATTTTAGGGATTCTTCCAAATGTTAACAACATCTAAGTAAACGGATTCTTTATTCCAAGATAAATGGCTTTAGGTTTTCTAAGGTAATATCGCACATCCGGTGCAACAACGTCGTAACTACAGTTTTAGAAATTTTACAGGAGAGTCAATCAAAGATTTGTTT
>DWOX01000315.1:0-10980 GCA_018251315.1 Nastra julia | reverse complement strand
TGTAATTTGGTTGAGCCTGATTTCAAATACCACACTTAAATAATTGTTTTTAAAATATTAATATTATTTGCAATCATGACTTAAATATGAAACCTTCATAAACCTGCACTTAAAGAAAATATTGTACTCGATAGCCCGGCCATTGCAGATATGATTTCCGCAAAGCCATAGTTGGTAAATAAAGATCCATCGTAGATAAAAATAAGGGTTATGATGATAAACAATGCTAAAGAAAATCCAAGGAACTGACACTCATAACGCCCCGGTAGTTAAGTTAGGAGTGATTCAATTTAACACAGGGTCACAGGGCGCGATAAGGCGAACATTTAAGTGGCAAATAAATATTTTACTCTTGTGGCGAGTGAAGTCTCTTTTCATAACTTTTGGGCATTATTATATTTACCTACATGCTACGAACAACACTGACTTAAATCAAACAGGGGTAGGTGAGCGTCTAATTGAAGAAGAAAACATACTTAAAAGCAAAAGCGTTAATAAAAGTATAAAACGTGACACGTATAAATCAGTGTACACCACCGGTTGCGGTAAAAGCGAGTTCACTGAGCAGTGTCGTAAGGTGACACTTGATGCTTTTAGTTTTAACACGACACGATCTCAAAACATTGCGTCGAACTATTTCATATTTTGTCGGTAAAAAGCGAGACACGCGACCAGTATTTGTCGTTCTGGTTACTTGACGATGCATCGTATCTTGTGAAACAAGTCAAGGAGAACATTGAGTTATTTGTTGATATCGTTGACAACTTGTTCATAAGTATCGAGGGAGGTGTGAAAGTCATGTCGTCTTCAGAGAATAATAAATATGATTATCGATTGATCGATGGTTCTGTAGAAACAAGGGACTTGAGAGGACACTTTGATATCGGTGATGAAGCTTGCAAACGTCAAAATATATCGAGTGACATAAACCGTCCGTAAGTGATAATATCATCATACATTTTGGGGTCTAATGGTACGAATACGATTACTATTATACGAGTACCTATTAAGACAAATATTAATGATTCGCAGATTTTAACAACTAACACGTCAAGTCATAACCCTCTTCTACTAGTTGGACCCTCCCTATCAAAAAATATTATTAAAACATATTTATTAATTATAGTTTCGTTAAAATCTTCAGACTGCAACTTAACTTTAGTGATTGTACTTCACAGAAAACCCTGCTTTAGTAATCAGTTTAATGTAGTGGATTATAATGGATCGTATAAGCCATAAAAGCTAAGCATGTTTTCTCTGCACACACTGATAAGTCGAAAGCCAGTGACCCCATTCTATAGCGCCGTTTCATAATAAGTAATTACTAGGTCGGAAAATTACCGTGGTTAATTTTCGTCACTTGAAAATTGATACGAAAAATTTGGGCCTTTGCGTCCCCTTCGAGCGTGAGCCCTTCAACTTCAACAATTTCTTCTGAAAAGTCCCCTGAATGAAAGGAAGGAATGGTGAACATTATAATATGTGTTAGGATACTGTCTGCAATATTTGATTGAAAAGTCAAAGTCATCGCGCTATTCTTATTTTGAGTTTTGATATTGAATTGAAACTAAACATTTAGGGCAAACAGTCAACTGGAGGATGCTATATTCATATTTGATTAAATGTTCTTCAATAAAAATGAAAAACACTTTCAATGTATCTAAATAATTTTTTGCTTAAATTACTGTAGTAATAACGAAGGAGCTCAAAGGAGCAATACGGATCTATAATTATTTCTTAAGCTCTGGCTTGAACTCGTCGGAGAAAATTTCTCAGTGACGTGGTAAGAAAAGTTTCTTCATTATAGAGAACAGCGAGTATCGATAAGGTGTCATGTCAAATTATTTCTCAATTAAAGTAAGAGAATTTACCTGTCATACGGATTTCACAGATACATATTTCAAGTCAGTTCTGTATTACTACATTTATTAAAGGACTACAAGATTTAACTAATTTATTATTACATCCCTCTTTACTACTTAAACAAAATCAGAATTCGGAAAAGACGCATTAGAAACAGTCAGTTTAGAAACAATGCTTAAGTGATACGATGTAACAAAAGCAAATTAGTTTGACAATACTCACAAACGTCACAAAAGTGACAGCAGATAGCTTACTGTCAATTAATTACGTATAGAATAAATAAATGACGAATATTGTTTTCAATACCACGAGCTGACGTATTTTAAAATGTTTGTTCCGCTTAATTATACTTAAACGCACAAATGTCTCTAAGTGTATAGTTTCCATTTTCCCGGATGTTTGCCCATTCAAACATCTTTTGACATTTACCTTTGTACGTGTACAGAACACCTCTCGAAGCTATTAAACTAATAAATTGTAATTAAGAAACATAATGAGATGTTAACCTACTTGTAAGGTTACGTGTGAAATTCGGCGTCAAGATGTTTGTTCCCAAGGCGTTACTAACAACGAAAACGACATTAAAAGTTTCAACATCAGTAAAAGATAACACGACTTTAGAGTATTTAAATCTTAAACTAATAAATATGCGCACGATGCCATTCACGAACCGATTAAACGACAATTCACACACAATAGATATGAAAAATCGAATGTTACCACGACAATACCATCTAACATTGAACAATTGAATAACCAATGATGCAACAGTCATTACCACGGTTGTGCTATTGTTATCAAACGTAGCCAATTTTCATTGAGCTCCGGTACTAGAGTAGAACATCTCGAAAGATTCATCGCGCGCGTGCCGTGTAATATTGGTCGTGAAGAACACCTGCACCAAATAATAAAGACCTCCCGCGCCTCCCACATGTGAGCGCACGTTTAAATGGTTTCAAACACATGTGAAGGTTCATTTGTGAATGGACGGGTAACACCGTTGCAGCACTTGGCCTCTTTCGCAGAAACAGCCAAGCTAGGGTAACATTATCAAGATCATACAGATTATTTCCATTGTGAGCGATGAACTCACCCACGAAGTTAATTGTGATGTTTACTTCGATGAAACAGTTAGTGTGTATCCGCTTTAAATTAGGACTTTCGTAGTTTCCGGTTGTTATTTTTTGTTCCGAAGATTCACATTCAACTTAGATACACTTACAAGCTTGTTATAATCATGTTTTGGAGAACAAAGAGTGTGTGTATGAATAACCAGTAGAGAAAGTCAAATTTAAGTTAAAAACAAACCAGATTCCTCCAACACATATGACGTAAATGGGCGTTGTAAACACTCTACTTTTAGAACTCATTCCTTTTGTAGCTATCGCCTAAAAATGGACGA
Source organism: Nastra julia (assembly GCA_018251315.1). Taxonomy (NCBI): domain Eukaryota; kingdom Metazoa; phylum Arthropoda; class Insecta; order Lepidoptera; family Hesperiidae; genus Nastra; species Nastra julia. The sequence continues at coordinate 7,715 of DWOX01000315.1, read as the reverse complement.
AAGCAGCTTTGAACCATCTGCGTAATATAATAAATATACCAGAACAGTTTTAACAAGTCCTTTTAAAGATGAAGACTTATCAAACAATACATGTTCTCTATAACTACATTTACGATGACGGTAGGAAGAAAGCTTTTAAACCACATTTTCGTTAACAAATCGACGGATAAATCGTACATACAGTCTGCAAAATCAAGCCAAAAATCATGATATTTTGTGTTCAAAATCTTCATCGGCAAGTTTACTCCAAAACCATTTTACAAGAATCGCAAGTTTGCAACTTGCAAACTTTACAAAAGTTTCAACAGTTCTTTCAATTAGGTTGCCGCAAGGAGTCATCTCTGGTCCTGAATAATATAAAATTTTCTTTAGCCGTTTCTGCATGGTCTCTTCATATAATATTCAAGATAGAAGTTACTTTAATTGCTGCAAAAAGTTAAAACAACTTATAAAGTCCATTAGTAGTTAGGAAGACATTCAAGAAGTTTAAGAGGCCATCTACAAGTTATTATGACGATGCAATATATAATAGTAGGTGGTCGTTTAATTAAACTTTGTCATTATCCCAAAAGGAATTAACGGATGAAATAAGACAGAAAATTAAGTTCTAACTTACTACAGTTGGCGTCGATTGCTGTTAGTTAAAAGTTGCTAGAAGAGGATAATCGTAAGACAATGTACAACTAAGGCAGTTACATTTTAATCAAAAACTATAGCATTCAAACCATATGTTGATGGTCCACCAACCAAAATTTATTATGAAAAGGAAAAACAGCGACATTAAGTTCAAAATTGCGTTAATAAAACAAGATTTGGGAGTGTGCAGTGAATTCCTTTTACAACATTTCCCTAGGGATGACGGTGTACCTCTATGCTAGAAATTATTCGTAGACAGATGTATAGTCCTGCATTGTAGAATATTATTCTAAAACTGCGCAATATCATCTAGTAGGTATACATCTATATATTAACACGGGAGTGGTTATCTTATGTACATTCTAGAGAACTCACGTACGAATTTGAGATTTCAAAGGATTAGAAAAATACTTACGGAAGAAGTGCACAAAACCAAGTGTGTTCAAAATATATGCTACAAATACATTTATTAACTTATAAAGTAAAACACTGTCATCGCTACCATGTCTTTGATACATAGACACGTGACATAAAAAAGTCTACACACTATAGTCTCTAGGTTGACTTAAGGAGTTATGTAACAGAGGAAACATTACACGTATGAAGAAAGCAACCAACATAGGCGACTGCTGTGAAAAATTAAAATGTTCTTCGATCTACATCTTCGTCCAAGTACCAGTATTATCGAAGTAAGAAATCTGTTTATGAAAATAAAGAAGCGTAAAACAAGTCCAATTAAAAACAACTTTCAAACAAAGTATCATGAAATAGCAAGTAACGAAAAAAACGCGAACAAAATGAAAAATATAGTGGAACAAGAGATCGTTGTGGCTTCTCTTTTTATTACCCAGTTTACCCGGCGGATGATGAAGCCGGGAACTGGATTACCTTTTTTATCCTTTGGTAATACTTGCTGATGTTGCTTTTGAAGATGTTCCAAGATACAACGTGGGTAAATTACAGCCAGAGTTATGTGACTCTAGTAATCTTTATCAGAAAAACAAAAGCCCGTCTGCAATTTTTTTTTGAGATTGAGGGTACCTTTGTAAAAAATATGTACTTAGCGTAAATTCAAAATTCACATTCAAATCATTTATTTCGTCTTAGGAACAAATATGTAGCTCACTTAACGAACGTCAAACATTACAATAAATAAAATCAACTCAGTCACAACATTGCAATAATAGTTTCTGAAGTCTCGGTGGACAAAACCTATCATATCATCGGCTTTATGAATGAAAAATACAGTATTGAGTAGATCAACTCCTACAATGGACACAAATACTATGACATCACATATGTTAGACTCCATTTAGCCATTTGGATTGATTGTAGGGTTAAGCAAAGAAATGGGGTTACAAATATATGCTCCATAAACATTACGCTTAGGATTATTCCAGAATTTTTTATCTGAATACTATCATGTTTCACAACTGATATAGAATAAAGGATCCTGTTATTTCCAGTTCTCATGACTCACATAGAAAGTAAAACTATGCCAATTGGAAAACTTGTTACAATACAAAGGTTTTTCCAATCCAGTTAGTTTGTCGTATTTTGCTCCAGTAATTTCATTTCGACGTATTTAATTTTAGATGCCGTCGTCGGAAGGCGTTTATCCCGTCAAAGGACCTTTATATGTCAATAAAAACATTGTGTAAAAACATGCCAAGTCTTTTTCCACGAGGATATTAAAAAGTACTTAGTGCTTTATACTACGCTAAGATAAAAATATAAAAAAATTAAATGATTTTTAGCTATTTTTTTCGTAATTTGTTTTTAGCATTTTTAAGTAACATACAAGAATTCATCAATTATAATTATGTTATTTTTGGATAGAATTATGTAATTTAACGATTTTTAATTCGTATTTTCTGATTTAATTCTCAACTCGGCTAAGCTCGCGGAGGTGTTTCATTGTCACAACGACCAATTCGTACTGGTTCATAAATATTTTTTTATGGGAAGGGTAAGTAAATAAAATTTAATATTTTCAGTATGATTTCACGGGCCACTTTGGATGCATCTAGACATCATTTGTTAAGAACCACTAATTTATAACATTTAAAAATAATTAAGGGCGGTGTTTACTTGGCGGTCGCACTGCCATGGTTCTAGACATATAAGGCATGTAGCCAAAATTGAATGGTGGACGAGTTAATTTGAGATTCTTTACAAAATACGCATCTTAGGAATTGTATCTGTTGGACGTTACGTCATTAGCCGTCTGCTTTGTTATGTATTTAACCAACTCGACAACTCCTTCGAAAATCCGATTCATTGCGTCTTATCGAAGCAATTTAGTAACGCCAAAACAAGAATACTCAATAGATACGTCACGTTTGTTGAAACAGTATCGACAGTAATGGACGTACCCCAACTTCACTCTTCTGGCGCATTTGGGTAAAATGAAGATAGTTTTCCATTTGATAGGTTCCAAGGTTATAATAGGGATAATAATGATTCAGCTGACTCACACATGCATACATACCGTACATAAGAGCGTCGGCCCTACCTTTTGTTAACAATGCCATGAAACAGGCCACCGCAATTAACTTGCCTTTGAGCAATGGAAAATTGTAACGTGCTACAAAATAATTGCGCCAGGTTTTCAACAGTAGGTTGCACTTTTATATTCCAGCGATATATACAAGACAACATATGTGTAACCGTTAACGTTAACTGGTGTCGTTTGCATATATTTTTTAACGTTAAAATATTAAAGCTGAGCTTAGTCGCCCGTTTCCGTTTTTCGAGTCTCCTTTTTGCACGTATTATTTTGTTCGTTTGGTATCAAGGCATGGAAAAGTCTTATTAAAAATTTTTTTTGGTGTTAAATTATATTCCTACAACAAAATTTAGTTAATGTCACCCTTTCGTGTATAAGGTACTCGAATTAGGCAGGCAGGTAATCATCATAAATGACGTCAGCAGCATATGAAGGGTTAAGTAAAAAGGGATAAAATCCATATGAGACAATAGATAACATCTAGTAAATATAGATCTTGATTCTTAAAGAGGGCAATACACGAAATCAATTTGACAACTAACCTACTACAGTGTCTACTACAATTGGCGATACAAGCAAACCTTACGAATGTCTCGATACGTCTCTAAAACGATAGTCGTGTATCCTCTAATTGCCGTGAAGCAAGCCTGTTTCAAGACGCGAGCGGTTAGCTGACCCGGATGTAATTCCGGATAACAGGTCTAACCGGGATATGGTTATAGTTAAACTCGAGTTTATGTGCGAAACATTTAGATTACATCTTCTCGGTCGCGCGAACGGGTCGCGGCAACGCCCTGATTTCATCGGTATTATTGAGATTTGAAATAAGGGCCAGACACAGACCAGTTTTGAGTCAACGTGGAACAAAAAAGTAAGGTCAGTTTTTTTGTTTATTTTCGCGATCTGACATATGTCCAAGAGCACGTTCTTGCCGATGATTACAGCGAAAAAAGGTATCATTTGTTAGAACATTGTTTTTTGCCGACAATTTTATCGCTCTGAACGTCTATATAATATCTGGTTTGATGGGCCAGAATATCTGAAGGTGGGGTAATATTTTATACCATAATGTTTCGTTCTTAACTAACAACCTAAGTCTTCAACGATACAATGCAAACATCTTTATTGTCTTTATGATATCTAATTGCCACCTAGTTCGTACTTTAAAGAAAAAAATAGTTTCGTATTCGTGTTTTCCCTCCGAACGTGCGTCTAACATATCTGGCCTATTCGGGTAATAAACAATCACAATACAAAGATATTTCTTTATTAATCAAACACCGTATTGTAGCACAGTCCAACAATCAGCCTACTTTGTAATTATGCACGTGAATAACAGAACACAACGCCCGTCTGTTGATGCAGCCGTTGCGGCAAGTGCAAATGATACAGCCATGTACACACGTTATTAACTGTAGGTTGTGTAATCTTATTGCTCATATCCAGATAACTGGCCATAAACTTGCATGCCACGTTAAAGTCAGAACGTGTCTGGAGTAAGGCATTTGATTATACCACTACGTACGTCTTGCAGTAAAACTCGTGGAAGTCCTGGTTAAGTTTAAAAGGTGAGAAAATATGGAAAAATCTGAGGTCAATAGCAACTCAGATTGAGACTCAACGCTCGGAAGAGATTGTAGCCGAATAAAACATAACGTTCTAACAAATTATAAAATTTTTCGTCATAATAATTGGCAGCGTGCTCTGTGACATATATGTCGCGAAAAAAAAAACTGACCTCACCTTTTGTTCAGATGCTTGAGTCCATTCCGGTCTGTGAATAGCAATTTAACGTTTTCGTATGAACCTTAAAAATCTGTGGCTAGTATGTAATCAATATGCTACGTAAAAGATTTATTCAATCAATAGACATAAATGAATTCTTTCCACATCCAGCTCAGTACGCTCTAAAGCGTCAAAAGGTCTCTATAATCGAATCTTACTCAAATTCTTATTGGATGATTTCGAAAAGATACGTCGTATTTACGCTCCAGTTGTAGAATCAATCTAACTAGTTATAAGTTTCCGATGTTATTTGACCTGAACCTAATTCCCGGTAACAGGGAGTTCCGATGCTAGCGTCAATAACAGCCTAGAACTTGTGTAATTATTACCTATATACACGATGGGTACAGCTTAGAATATTGCAGATACGCATGAATTTGGCTTTGGCATAGTTAAAGTTAACATGGATAAGAAGTGCAGAACCTTTTGAGGTGGATAATATGTGAAGGCTTAGATTTTGGAGTCCTTTTTAAGAATATTACAAATGCTCTGATTTGAGCTTTGGCATAATTAAAGATTACATGGACAAAACTGAATTTCTATACAAATTGTGTCATAAATATATTTAATTTAATAAACAAAGTAAGAGGTGTACTATCAACGCTATTTCTCGACATGAGAGGCATAAGGGCCTACGTAACAAATCACCAGTTTACAGAAGAACCAAAAGAAATACCACATAGGCCCTTATGCTTCTCAGGTATAGATTTTAGAAGTGCAGATACATCACACACCGCGGGTGTCAGGGTGTAGGGTCATCCGGCGGACGTTTTCTTTGACAGATTTGACAGACTTGACGTTGGCATCTGTCAATTAGTGATATCGATTGACTTTATAGTCTATAATTTGACCTTGAGAAATAGTCGAAATTTAACCACAGCTTCAATCTCTATAATTTAGGAAATACTATAGATCAGTATAGAAACAAAGAAAACGTTTATTTCGCCATGGTAAAAACAATACAAAAATTTATACAAAAAAATTATAAAGGTCTTTGTAAAAAAAAACCTAGTATATGCCAAACGTTCGGACGAAAAAAGGGAGGTCAGCTTTTTTTTGCGATTTTACTTACGTCACAGAGCACGGTTTTGTTGATTACTATGGCGAAGATCGTTATCATTTGTTACAAAGTTATATTTTTTGGCCTACAATCTCTTGTTCTGAACGATGTGTCTATACTGTTCTATGGAAAATACGTTGTTTGATTTTCCCGGTTCGTCTGTCCTGCTGTCTGTTGGATTACTTTATTCAGTTTATTATTATTGTGATGTTGGCTTAGAGGATTTCAGAGTGAGTTTGGGTAATCGGATTAGCTTGGCGAGTTTCGAGATTATTCACCCTTTTTATCGCGTTGGCACTTGTATGTCTCTATCTGCTTGTTTAAATAAATATTATGTATGTATGTTTCATCCAACTGCTTGTTTTTAATCTATATTTCTACAAAAGATTTTCCTAAATATCACTTTACATAGTTTACCGCGATACTCAGATATAGTGCCTTTCACAAAGGGCTAATATTGGACAATATATTTTAATGAACTACGTATTCATTTTCCAATGTAATGTGAATTTACTAGTTATACAACATTGAAGACAAGTACTGTATGTATAACCTAAGGCACCAATCAAACTATAGACAAAATACATTGGAGAACAATTTCCATTTGATCTTTTACTTAATTAAACAAAAAAAAATTAACAAGTTTAATTTTAGGAAGTAATCTATACAAAGAGAGACAATATGTTATAGGAAAAATCTGTACGGTCTTCTTAAAACCAAAAATTACTAAGAGTTTTCAATTAAGGAATAAATCTGAAGAATCTAAAATACATACGCTCGGGCTTCCATGTGACTTGTCATCACCGAAGCTGTCAGTAGAGTTGTGGCTCTGGCCGCTGCTAGCGCTGCTAGTTCTCTCCCTCGCCGCCCGCGCCCACGACTCCAGTCTTTTCTGCGCCGCCCACACACCAGGAGGGCCCAACCCACTCATGATTCCACTACACTTTACCGTTCCATTCAAATAAAGTCAACTCTTAAACGCGCACTTCAGTTCAGTCCCACATGAATTGAGTCGAAGAATTTCAATTCAATTTTTTTAGATTTAAAGGGCTCGTAGGTCAAGTTTCGTTGTCAAATTTGTTGCTAATGATAAATATTAAAATGGCGATTGCTACAAAGACGAAATGTGCTAATGTTAATAGTAGATATATAAATAACCGCTACGGTCTGACACGAGCCTATGTTTTCGAAGGCAACAAATCTTCCGGTATTTACAAAATAATGTTTCTTGTTTATTACTGTTGTATATACAACCTTTGTTCGAGGACAACAAAACAAAATTCCCTCGAATTCCTCGTTATTGAATACCGTAGCCAGTACTGTAGACAGGTGCGTAGGTGTTTGGAAAAGCCGGTGTAGCTGTCGTAGGCGACGTAGCAGCCGTAGGCGTCGTAGTAGCCTCGTAGCCGTAGGCGTTTGTTTACGTCAACTTGCAGTAGAAATACGTAAATTAACGTTAATAATACGTATACAAACGTGGTTTTATGACCCGTGAGCACATTAAGCTTTTGTCGATATTATCGCGCATGTTATGACCCGCTTATAGGGTACTTGCACCGGTAATGAACGCTGTCAAGAACGACTTTCGAGTCGTTCGGAAGCGTAACGATATTGTTTGCTAGCTAAATCTTTTGTCTTACAATATAAATGCATTTATAGGCAAGTGAAGCTATACTAAAAATAGTAAAATGATGAAAAGTTGAAGTTAAGAAAGACTTATTAAAA
>DWOX01000314.1:0-10982 GCA_018251315.1 Nastra julia | reverse complement strand
CTTGTAAATATTAATCTTTTTTTTAAAAGAGTACTGGAACTTTTTTTCCTCCCAGCCGACAATAGCTTATTTAGACTTAAGTCTGATGTATTTTTCATTCATAAAGCCTATGATATGATAGGTTTTGTCTACCGAGACATTACATACTTTTATTGCAATGTTGTGAATGAGTTTAATTTTTGTATTGTAATGTTTGACGTTCGTTAAGTGAGCTCTTGTTCCTAAGACGAAATAAATAATTTGAATTTGGAATTTATTTGTATAATATCGTTAATTAGTTTTTTGAAGTACAACTAAATCTTAAATTTTGTTGTTATTACACGATCGCAAAAGGAGCAGGATAAATTATCTCGAGAGTATGTTTAATATGTCCATTTTTAGTACGGTATTAAAACATTTACTGTCATTTGATTGGATTGTTACTGACATGTCATCCACGTGAAGCTGTGTAGGCCGATAGGGCCAACAGTAACTATCCATTAGAACAAAACATTCATTGCATTTGTGTCCATTGTGGAAGGGAAAAGGCTGCATAATCATCTTTCCCGAATTTTTGGCACTCGCTTATTTGTATTGGGTTGTCATTCCCAGATTACACAGACCAAAGGCAGTCACACTTCCTTTATAGGTATCTATTGAACTGTCCTCATAAGGAAGGAATCACAAGAACACTTATATTGCGCTCTGATTCGTCAGTGAGATGAAGCGTTCTGTATTTCTGGTTTACAGTTTAATGACGCGCCGCGCAACCTGGATGTCTCTGAAAGGGTGAAAGCCGCGGCCTTACAGGCTTTTCATAAGCTGTGTCAAAATGTACTACATAAGACGAATGGTTAAAATCCGTGTTAATAACGTACGTAGCAGCATTCACATAATCTGTGTTTAAAAGTTTACGCGTGAAAGGTTCATTCTTGAATATCTTTTTCGAAATAATGCACGCTTATACTAATATGAGATTTGGTGTAATTCAAGTTTAAGTGTATAGTAATACATTTGATACTATTTTCAGTAATGACAGACATTCTTTGAGTTATTTAAGAACCTACCAAGTATTGCAATATTGTAGTACAAAAGTTGGTACTAAAAAACACAGATCACCTTTTGCTTGAAGACGTGATGTTTCTTGTTGCTGACTTAAACGATGTCTTTACTTTATAATGTACTATTTTTAAATAAAAACTGAAGCATGTGGTCTATGCCTGTGTGACGACAGGATGTAAGTACTTGTCAAAGGAAGTATTTCAAGACTGGCGCAGGTGTATGTACTCATCCTAGCTACAGACTTATAATAGGTCTAGCGTCGTTATCAACAATTATAAAAGTGGTCCTAAAGTTTCATTGGGTATTTTTTCGTTTACAAACATAAAAGGAGAGACTGACTGGTCGTCAAATTATTAGTCCATCTTTGAACTGTTTATATGATGCAGATACAAGAGCAATTAAAAATAAATAGAAATGACCTCGTTTCAGTTTTAATATTAGAATACATTTAAATTGGTTCCGTATAACTAACGCACGGTAAAGCTTACTTCCCTAACACTAATAACAAGTGAGCCAGTTATGAAATAATGAGAGTTCAAATGATCAGGAAAATTACTAGACATTGAGAACCAGTAACCTATTTCTCCGTTGAATGATACGAGTTATATTTATTCGTTCAGCTATATCGGTAGCAAGGCAAACAATACGAGTAGTTATCAATACCGATCATAGTTCTATATAGAAAAGGGCAAGTGATTCAATTAGCTGAACCGGTAACAATACTACGAGTATACGTAAGGGTGGGCGAAGCGGAAGCTTCTATACGCCTATACACCTATACGAATTGATTGGTGTTAGTACTCAGATAAAGAGGTTAGTTTGTCACTAGGAAGAACATTTTTGTAATTGTTAATGCTGTTTGCTATTGAACCGTCTCGTTATTCGGCAGATTCACTTTCTTCTTCTGCAATATTATAAATAATTCCGCTCGCCATTGAGTTTCGCCATAATAATAATAATAATGTGACCTATAAAAAGTAGATAAATTTTGGCGTACTTTGACTGAGTTCAAACTCTTCTCCCTGCTTGTTAATCTTGTAAATACAACTTATCATAAAATAGGAGACAATATATACCTAGGTACAATTTGTCTTTGGGGGATTGTAGTTCATACTATGAGGGCATCATTCATTAGTGCTTATGTCGGCATAGTGGCCGGTATCTCAAACTTGCCAGCCTTTCGGTTGCGGCAAAAAATAATAACAAACTATCATCTGGCCGGGAACCGGTTTTGCGCCGGCGGATGAGGCCGCTCCATAGACATAACATGCTTTTTTTATTGCTTGTGCAACAAGGATAAAGTGCTCAAAAGCTCTCAGAAATGTTGTAACATTAAACAAAGTAGAAGTCAAATATACACTATAACAGAGGTGTTACAAATTTATAACGTTGTTACAACACAATTCGCTGTTTATACCGCAATTCAATTTACATTTTCAAACACTTATCCGTCTCTACTATACACAGAAAAACATGGTACAATACAATGTAAACAGAAACAAAGTTTGCTCACCTCAACAAACGGCAATTAGTGCACCGGCAAAAAGAACAAACAAACAATGTCGTTCGAATCGGCGCGTCACAGAACTCTGGATCATTCAAATCCTTCCCACTTCCCGTTTAGTTCAATTTACCATTGAGTTATTAGCGTTTTTCTCACAAGTTTCACTCTACTTATAGTCACAATATGCGACGAAGTGAATAACTTCGAAACGCGTGTACCGCGCGATACGGACGTAGAGATAGAACGATCGTTCGACAGCGACTGCAGCGGGTTGAGTAAGTAGGAAAACCGAACTGAACTGACTGTACTGAACTGACTTAACTTAGCCGACCCGAACGGACGTACCGTACGGACGACCCGACTGATATTCGGCTTGGCTTAGCCGGCTGACGACTCACAAGGCAAAGGAAAGACTGTGCATACAAACTGAGTACAATACGCGAGCCATTCCGGCGCTACGCTTACAGCGGTGTTTTAAAGTTCTAAGCTCCAACTGCCTTAGCAAATACAGACTAGGTATAAAGGAAAGTATACATTCTGTTCTATGGTAGGATCTTAACAGGGTACTCGATGTAAAGTAAACTTAGGGGGACAAAAGAGGGAAGTTTCAAAAGCAACAAATGTTATATTACATCATGTATGTGTGAGACTCGAATTTGTTTACATTCGAAATCTAACAGTACATAAGTAAGAAACAGCAGCTGATTAGCGTATCTTTAGGATGCATAGTTTATAGATTTTTAGTAATGAACGTTGAAGAAATAAATACAGTACAGGTAGCATAAAGTATTTTGTACGTTTGTTACGTATCGGCGAAGGGTGAAGCCATAGGATAATGAACGAAGAAGGGTTCACAATACACATACTCAACGTATATAATATGTCGACACTTTGAGCTTTGTGCTCTGTCGACGGTATTGTAATCGATTTCATTGTCAGTGCCATATGGCTCGTTGACTACATGCTTTCGAGCTTAAGCTGGTTTTAGGTTTTTAACTTTATAGTAATAAGTTTAACTGTAAGAAGAAACTGAACATATAAAAACCTATACTGCCTCCTGTAAGTCAGTAATATTTTGCATTAATAAAAAATTTTAGGAAGAAATCGCACTTGCATTACATATTGCGAAGTCTTTTTCATCTATTTTGTAAAACTTAATTTAACCGTAGGTTTATAGAATTCTTTGCATAAAAAGGCATTGAATTTAATTTATTCATTGTAAACTCGCTACTTACAACCAACCTTTTTGTTTCCATAAGTCTTGCAAATTCGAACTTCCATTTAAACCTTTAGAACAAAATCTTACGCCTTACAATGAATAACTTCTCCAATATTAACTGCTTTTGGAACAAAGCTGTCTTTTGTGTACTATTTACGGTTCCGTGCGTGTGGTGGGTGCACTTTTGTTCATCCCTGCACATGTGCATCTGACGCAAATCTTTGTGACGTCAAGCAAGAACATATGCGGCAAGATAAGCTAATTATTTACTGTCCTAAAGTTTATTTTTATCAGCTTAGCGAAACTCGTAAGCAGAATAATTGTGATGCCAATCCTTTCCTTATTTTGGTACGCCTACCGTGATTACTGGGTTTAGACCTCCTTCGATTCATCCAAAAATAACCCAAACCTAAGAATCCAAATACCTGTCTAAACATCTTCATAAACTTTCGAATTTCTCAGGATATGCCAGTGAAGTTATGTTCCTTTGTATTTCATTCTTCACCTACAAGTTTACAGCACGGTTACTGCTAGGTTATCGTAGGGAATTTCCACTTACTTGCGTCTATAAATTTTCTACCTTTTATTATCGCCCACCAATAAATTAACGTTCAAACGGGAGTTAATAACAACGTTTTTATAACAGCAGTAATTCCTAATTAACGTCGGTTAACTGTACTACATTCAACATTAATCAAGGTTGCCGAGAGTTCATTAGAAAAACTCGATTAGACACTGATGTCGAAGCATGAATATCGTATTTTTATTTTGTGACATCCTTGGAATATCATTAATAATCATGTTTGCCGTGTTTTAAAGACTACAATCTACTATGTACTTATTCATAACTTCTAATCATACAAACAAACCATTAAGCGCATTCGAATATTCACCTTAACAAGCAAACTTTGAAACTCGGTACGCGGCAGAATTTGCTGTACTGTGAGTTCCACTAGTTCCACAATAAAAAAGCTAACAGGAGTATAAATATTTTGCCTCAAACCCAATGAATCGCCTACGTTGAAAAATCCATGTCCGTTTATACACGGGTTTGGCCTGAAAAGAACAGGAAGGAAATTAATGGATATTTGCTTTCATACCAGGCCCACATGACTGATGGAATACTTTTATGTTACCATTTCGAAATTATAGAAAATCGTTTCACATTCGCCAAAAAATCCTAATGTATTTACGTTCAATCGTAAAGTATACAGGAACTTCATGATCTGAATTGGATTTTGGTACTAAATTTATACTACTGACAGTAGTATACTATGTAGTATGACTACTACAGCCCCGACTGTGTCACTTAGTACCAGGTAATAGTAGCCAAAACTTATAAGAAACAGCCTGGAGACATCATTAACCAATCATATTTTTCTGCACACTAACCAGAGTAAAGAAAATTACGTGATGATCAAAACAATAGGTACTATTAAATGTCAGAATGAGAACAATAATATTAAATTAACAAAGGCCGCCAACCCTATCGTTAACCTTATAAAGGTCTCACAGGACAATGAGGTATTTGAAGCCATGAACGGCGCGGAACAAAAACGCGGACGCAGTTTGAGTGATTCAGTGCAAATAATTATCGGGGATACGTGATTGCAGCGTCTTTAATATGCAGTTTTATTGTAAGAATACTAGGTGGTTATAACGACCTTACTCGTTACAACTTTATCGACTTTAACCCAGGGCTGCATAATTTCAGTGTCACGACAACAAATTCGAAGAGTCGATACACTTTTTGCAAGAGCATTATGTAACGATGACCGATGAACATGGGTAGATTCAAAAAAATTGACGTGCATAAGTGTATCATTGATATACCTACATGAATAAATGATTTTTAATTTTTTGGATTTTTTACCACCTTGCTATTAAATGCATTGTCTGCTCGTTTATCAGGTATTTGCATAGAACTTGTGTGAAGAGCTTTTAAGCTCGAGAAATATGAGACCTTCAATTTTCGGCTACCTTAAAATTACTGATATTCAGACTAATTTCTCTATCGACAAATAACAGGAAACCTCAAATTCATAAATTTACCTTTTTTTGGAATTAAGTATTATTGTTATAGTTTCCTTGTGAACTCTTTATATGGAGAAGAAGAGGCGGAATGATATTAAAATGAGCCGAACCTTCGAGCGCACGTGTCAAATCTCCAACATGATGAAACTTTATTTATGATTGTGGCCTTGCAATATACCTATTGGTAATCAGTGTGGCATCAGAATACATAACAATATAATGTGATTCAACCGATGACCTAAATAAACTTCAGGCAGACCTACGAAGAGAAAGTGATGTATCGAGCGAGCGATCGTTATGTAATGGTCCCTAAGTGGTCAGAGGAAACTGGTAAAAGATACGAGTATTGTCTTTGAAGTCAATAATTAACAGCGACGAGTTCTTTTGAAACTTGGAGTCAGACATATTTTGGGATAATTAGCCTGGTATTTTAGCAGTTCGCATTGAAGAGAGAAAGGCATGAGGTTGATAAATCTCAACGTCCTTTACGTAAGCTGTCAGCGCAGATCAACCACCTAATATTGATAATTTAACGGTTACGATAATTTGATAAGCATTGTAGAAACCAATTTCTACTTTACGAAACAATGATTGATTGATTCGTTAATTGATTAATTGCATTGGTTGGCGAAGTAGAAGTTGTTGATTTGTTACTTTAATGTTTTAAATATACTCTTGATGGAATTCTGTGTCATCATCATTACAATATTGTTTGGTATCTAATGTTGTTTGGAATCGCAAGTTAATGAGTTAAAAAGAAATAAGGTTCCTTAAGAAAAATCTGTAGCTGAATCAGATTTAATGAAAACATTTTTCAGAGGTACAATCTCTGTAAATTGCCTAATGCAAACGTTATATAAAATACTGTAAAGGTATAAATCATTTTAGCTACGAAAATAAACACATTATAACACACTCCTGGAATTAATTTCGGTGAAAATATTGCGTACCTACAACACATTTTCTCTATACAAATAAATAATTTACGATAATAAGTAATTTGCATATGAAAATACATTTTCTGAAACATTTCCAAGCGATTGGTTTAGAAAGGCGTCAGAGAATATTTCTTTTGTGGCGCGAATTCGAAGATAACTACCTAGGCATTTCCTAACATCAAAGGGTTATTTGCGATGTACAAACAGAAGCAAGTAGCTCAAAGACGGTCTCAAACTTGAGTCAACATTGCCCCCTATAGCCATTGAGGTATAATACACTACCCTATAGCGTTCAAGGGCTGCTTCAATACGGCTTCAGGATGTAACACAAAACTCAATGCTCTATAGCAAATACTGAAAGGAGCTTTTAAAAGGTTTCTATTTTCGTTTCGCATTCTGTCCCTCCCTTTTGATTCGTTAGCTTTCACACTTTATTTTTCACCCTACGACCTCCCGCTTCGTTAACGTAGTACGTTTTTTAGCTTTTGCGATTCATATAAAACGAAATTGATATTTATTACCCTTTTAAAAAGTAACTAGAACAATACTGGGGCAAAAGGTTTAACTATAAAGTGGTTCCAATGTAATTCAAATTCAAAGGTTCCAGCTGGTGATATAATACCCTATTATGGCGGGGTTGGATTATTGATGCTCTAGAGAGGGGAGAGGGGGGTCAGATTTCTATGATTAATAATAATTACTGATCAAAAAGTACAGACGTATACTAAGAATTTTCGTTGTTTACCAGTTGGATAAATACTGCTAAGTATTCGTATATTTCTCCTCCCCCTGCTCTCAATTAGTATCTAGCGACGCCCACACAAAAATGAACGAAGCTTATAAAAAGTGGTAATAATAAAAGTTCCAAGATAGTAACGAAAAAGCAATGCCAATTTTGTATCACCCAATCCATATTCGTTGCCGGTTGGATCTTAAAAGCGTGTAATTTTGGTAGGCGTGCCCTGCATTTCCTCGGGCAAGCAATCTGATCATTTCGTAGGTCAGCAGATAACTTATCTTGCCGTTAATCGGGTCCATCGTGGCGACCTGGCTAACTGGAATTTCAGAGCCGTTACATTTGTCCATATGGCTAATGATTGTTGCAACGACAGCAAACCGTGTTTACCATTACCACGTCTTAGCCATTACGCGGTTCGCCGGTTACGTAACACGATCTAAATTTGAATTTATGCTTCACTGAGCAAATGTACTATGGAGAAAATTTTGCGCTCTAATATATTCGCTTGTTCATTCAACTCGAGATATTTTGGGGTCAGTGATGTTTGAAGTTTGATTGGTAGTTGAACCGAGTGCACATGTTAAGGATTTTTGGCATTGGTTTTCAAAACATTCGTTTAAAATGATGTAGTTTAGTCATTTATAATGGTAATTTTTGATAAAGAAGGGTCTAGTTTGCTAAACTCATTACAAAACATCTGTGAGTTGAAGTTCGTAACATGATTTATGATATCATAATATAATTATTAATTGAACTTGTACTTATATGGTAGCGATATTGTAATCGATATGGTTAGCACATGGTAACATGTACGTAATTTGCATGAGCACCTGACCAGCTTGAAGCCTTTAGTATCTATCGGCCAACCACCAAGTTCGATATCATTGATTCCAAGTCTAGTTTAATAGATAGTTTTTGACGTTACTGTATGTTCTTTCTTAGTAAATACTTTTGTAAAGATCTCCATGCTACGTGCGATGTAGCAACGATTCATCGAATTGAGTTAATTAAAAATATCTTGTGCCATATGCATGCATTTTCGTGAGTTTTTAACTAGTACAATTTATAGTTGAATGAAAACTAACGGAAATGTGGCTTTACCTAAATGTAAGTACGTCATACACTCGATATAAAGTGCCACTTATGTAAAGGAGCTTTCATATCACAATCACGTACACTCTCTCATACGCCTTGCTCAAATTACAGTCGCCGCGTCGCGTCGCTTAGACAAAGTACTGCGACCTTTGTTACGCGAAATACCCTTTTAGATGGAGTTCTTAGCGTTTGATCATACATTGTCGTTCATCTTACAGTTGCAAAGGATAAAATATATGACTGTAAAAATACGGTTTTAGGATCTCCTTATAGTAGGTACGTAATGGTTGTATTGGAAGTTATATACGGGAAAAAGAGAGAAGGACTAGCTGGAACTAATGTAGGTAACGAAGTTTTGCTACAGGATTAAGTAGGCTCTTTATGGCAGCTTTTGTAAATTTTTTATCAACTGAAACAAAGAATCTGGCTTTTCAACCAAATTGACCAAATCTATCTATATGTAGTAGCGTCATAAGTGAGCATTACTGCCTGCGCAAATTAGAAGCTTTTGAGTTATGGTCTTGAGCTCATAAATTTAATTAAGATAAAAAAAGTTTCTTTCCTATGCCTTGCTTTGCGATGCGTTTCTGATGTGCATTGCCTGGCGCTTCAATACAATGTGAAAAACCGGATAAGGAACACTATGCATCCTCATGCGACGCTCTCACGGTCTAAGAGGCTTTAAACTTGCGGATGATAGCTGCTTTAATAGTCTCCAGTCTAAGATAGATTTCCTTAGTGCTGCTTCTAAATCCTGATACAATTTGCTGTCTGTAGCAAAGACTGTATCTGCTCGAGTTTACGACAGTGACACGACAAAATGACGCAAATGTTTGTGAATTAGACTTTGATGGATTTTCATACAAAATTACTTTAAACTATTTAAATTAAATGATTGATCAAAACTCAAGATCTTACGGTAACTTGTCTGTGTATATCCGAGTTAATAATAGGAAATACTGACCGACTAGCACCAGTTTCAGTAAACATGTAACGGCCGTATGGAATGGGTAAAGTATTTCCCGCATTTCATTCCTTATTATAGCGGATAAAAATAATCATAATTTAAACGGTTCGCTACTACTGCGGGACGGTAACCAGAGCGTTTTTAACGGTTTAGCAAACGGTCTAATGAACAGTAAAGTTAACAACCTATCATTGTAGTTTTAAACATGTTATTATTTGTTTTTCAATTTTATTATTGTAACTTGCACTGAACAAGTGAAGGTATTTAATTTTAAGTTTCAACCGAACTGAGCTTTGTGGCTATTTTATGAGTTATGTTGTTTATTTTTATTTCATGATAAACAGCAACTACTATTTCGTATAAAAAGTTAAGTAGTTCGCATAGAAAGAAGAAAGAAGTTCTTCGACTCTATGAATTAGATATAGATACCAATAAGTCTTCAGAAAATTAACACATTCTTTAGGTATTAGTGCTAAGGGTATAACCTAGTTATAGGACGCTGCGCGTGCGCACTGACCTCGGGTACGGAGTGGCCGAGTCGTGACACTCAGCTGATCACGTCCTTGTGATCATGCGTGTTAACTGCAGGCTATTGTTATTACCTAGGATCTAGGTATAATACATATTAGGCGGTGTCCGCGTCTTCGTATGTATGTCTGTCAACTTCCTTGGTACGCTCTACAGCCCAAACGGCCTAACGGATTTTAACATGTAAAATGCCATTGATCCAACTCCATTTTAGAAGTGACATCAATTTATTATATTAAGTGTCATCACCAGCCGAAAGCTGAACCCGAGACTCGAACAATTGTGAAATTACGATGCCTAGTCCTTTTTAAAAATAACTTACTTTATTCGTCTATTACAGGGATGAAATGAAAACCTACAAAAATGCAATATCGCGATATTCATGTCGATATTAAATACCCGAGATACTCAAATGAAATCCCTCTGGATGGAATTCCTTTAAACCGCAAAATTGCGTAAACCGGTGCGGTGAGATAACTCTTATGTAATCGGTTTATGAATGAACTAAGAATCTTAATACTACATACATATCTTGACGTGAGAAGCATAAGGGCCTACGTAACAAATCACAGCTTTATAAAAGAACCAAAAGAAATACCACATAGCCCCTTATGCCTCTAAGGTATAGATATTAATACGCGTATTTCTGGTATGGAAGTCACAATTTGCGAGTTAGGTACTTTCTTTCAATTTGTATTTCTTAATTGAATATAAGAGAAGACCCGAGCTCAGTAGTGGGCCGTTAATGGGTTGTGGTCATGTGCAATAAAAATGATACTTGAATATTACACCTTCATTTATGAAACCTAGTGCCAGTAGGCTACGTAGCAATGAAACGAATAAATTCAAATTCAAATTCAAAAATCATTTATTCATGTAGGTATCAATGATACACTTATGCACGTAAATTTTTTGAA
>DWOX01000313.1:0-10995 GCA_018251315.1 Nastra julia | reverse complement strand
ATCGTTGTTGTGATCCGTGAAGCTTTTTGAACTGTAGAGCGTATCGAAGAAATGCCCATACATAATTACATACATACATATGCTTGAAAGATGCATCCCTCCTAGCGCAATTATGTTACAAATAAAATAAGACTTCCTATTCGTTTAAGGTCTGTTTTAAAAATGAATTAAATACGTTTTTTTGTATGAATACGTCATCGTTTTTTAAGTTATGAAATTAAATCAACTATTCTCGCTTCTTATTTGCTAACACACGTTATTGCCTGTCGCATCGATACACGCGCGAACGATCAAGATTTTATCGCGTATTTACATTATTCGATTTGGCGGCATTCGACCATGGTCCGTTTGCGGTGATCGACTAGTGTATATTGCCTTTCGGTTGACCGTATTCCATCTTTGCGGTCGGCGACGTGTTTTAGTTATTATTTATGAACATTATGTCGTATGACATTAAATAGTATGCAATAGGTACATTTGTACTCCAAATTAATTGTGAGAAAAATTATCTCGCAATTAAAAAAGCATATTGACGTAGGTTCTAAGTTTATTTCTGCAATTGTATAGATTTTGAGAAGAGATGCGAAATCTCTTACGCCACTCCTGTTCATTGATAAAAAAAAACTTAACGTGTGGTATCAGCGAAAATATAATGCCATAAGTAATTGTTAAAAAAATAACCACACAAATTATTTCTGTTCTTATAATCTGTGGAACAATCAATAGTGAGAGGTCAAAATTTGCACGCATTTGAATTGTTAAAGTGTGTTCGCAGAAGTTCGATATTATTTGCCCATTTGCTGCTGACCGGACATAGCTTGATGGGCCATCGATGTAAATTATGTCCAACCACGATTATTGACGGAGTTTAATATACCTACTACCCTATGGGCCTACTGAACTATTTTTTGAATAAAGTTCTGTGGTTGGTTGGGTCATTCATTACATAGGAATATTTCCTCATTTTTACTAAAACCCATTCTAAAATTTTTAATAAGCAACACTTTTGTAACAGATTTTTTTACAGTTGGTGCCTAATCCTTTTTTTGTTACTGTGTGAAAAACTTTTCATACTCTACACAACTACACATACAAAACATTTATATTAAAAGCACGAAAAATTTGCTACGAAAGCCATTGAAGTTAAACCCAGCTTTTGTATAAGGATTTCGCATAAAAAACTGTCTGGCTAGATACTAACCCTTCTCAATTAATCATAAAATATATTTAAACTTTCATTTTGAATGTATCAGCGAGCCATTTCATAAATGGCTCTGGAACATGCATTGAAATGAAGGTGTAAGTATAGTATATTGAATTTCATATTGATTTCGCTGAAACGAAAATATGCATTCATATTAATAATATAATTCAGCTCAGTTTCAATAGGCCTATGTGTCAAAATATATTTAAAATATGTATGATAATATACAAAAGTTACTCAAAAAAAGCAAATTGTTTGTTATAAATTTAAAAACATATTAAAGCAAAGAATGAATATAAAACATAACATAAGAAACAAAACGTTTCATTGCAAAACGTGCAGAAACCAACAAAAGCAGTATACATAGAAAATATACTGAAAAAACTGGATATGCAATGCAAAAACGACAAAAGAAAAGTTATGAGACATAAATATTAGGAAGCTGAAAACCTCCACGCATCATTACCAGTGGTCAGTTAGAGAGAGCACCCGACAATTCTCCGTAACAATCCGTCAATATAGACGATGCGATTTGTCAGACTCCCCAAGTAACGTATGCATCCCAATGTTGTTTTGATCCCATCCATAAATATAAGACTTAAGCGGAGTGAAGGAAAATCTTCACACATCATTAATCGTGGAAGGACGAAGATACTGGGGACTGGACTGAGTCGCCTCCTCGACCGATCCGTCAACATTGATTACACTATTTGTCCTACTGCCCCTTCTGAACTACGTGATGCAATCATAGTGCCTATTTTAGAGGAAGAAGCGATTGAAATTTTAAGATTTTTTCCATGAAATTAGTAAGTTAATGCTTGACAACAGTCCCACTTAAAGGTAATTGGCGATTTTGAACAACATGGTGAGCGTGTTAACTTAAAAAAGCTCTTTACTCTTGAAGCATATTTGAACATCGAGCTTCAATTTTGCTTAATTTTGAAGGTAAACAAACCTTGTTATTATTATTTAGCTTCCAGAACTTAATTTTCACATACTGCAAGTATAACCGCTATATCAAATATACTTAAAATTAAACTCTTGTTTTTAATTTATCACAAAATAATTTTTGCTTATTAAAAATTATTATGTAAATAACCGACAAGAGATTTGCTCGAGCGACCTGATATGCATCATACACAACTTGTACAGCGTCATCCTATACTATCTTTTTTTTTTTTATTTAATCCAATTCACAACTTAAAAACAAATACACTATGATCTGCCAAGCTGTATGACAGCTTGTCGGCAGTCGTTCTCGTGGATCTGTCTACAAATACAAAATTTTACATAAGTTACTTTACATAGCACATCTAAAACATATAATTATCTAAATCTATTCGAATAACAAAGGACAATAACAACAGAAAAGTAACAAAGAAGCATAAAGTACACTCAACTTACTATATGTAATAGATATATCTATAGGTGCCTAACTTTCAGGGACACATAGATAGATAATGCTTGCGGAGCATGGTCTTAAGTTGCATTTTAGAGAGTGTTTCATTATACACATCTGCTAGTTCATTATAAATCGTCGGGACAAGCCACTTCCTTGTCCGTCGCCCGAAGTAATTACGAACCTTAGGAATTAGGAACTTCTTCTTTTGTGTGTTTTGACGTTTTGGCTGCCTATAGACCTTTAATCTTTTATTTGTTGAGGTTCTAAACTGTTCTAAAATAATAGTACTTTTAACCTTTTTTTCTATAGGAATTATTTTACAAATTTTAAATAACTTCTCATAATTACTGTCTAAGAGGGTTTTAGTTTTGGAGTCTACTAATAACTTTAATAACCGGATTTGAAGTGACTTTATTTTATTAAGGTGGACGGGAAAGGTTAGCCCGTAAGTACTCAGTCCATAGCTTATAGTTGCATCAGCCATTGCGTAGTATAGCATGTATAGGATACCTCTATTAACTACATATCTTATGTGACTCATCTTACCTAGGATTGACCGTAGTCTACTGCATACCACCTCCACATGCAGATCCCAGGTCATGCATGCCTAGGTATTTATGTTTTCTAACACATTCGATTTGTCCGCATTGACAGTTTGGTGGCTTGGCATGTAGTTCTCAATGTTGAATGATAGATCAATAGAGAAATGGGCAAAAAATTTAAGTAATGAAAGTGAGGTATTGAGGTCTCTCTTAGATTAAACAGTTTTAGCGGGACGGAAGAAAGCCACGGTACCACGCGGAAGCCAGTGCGTTCGTAGGGCTACCATCACTTAAATAGTTGTCTATGAAAAAAATTACGCCAGCTTCGAATACTTTGACAAACTAAAAATTTTCTTGGACGTAACAAAATAATACATTATAAAAAAATCTTGGACGTAACAAAATAATACATTAAAAACTATTATAGGGTTCCATTGTAAATTAGGAAATGTTAATTCAGAAACGATAGTTTTCCTTGGAGATCCTTATAATGCTTAAGGCTTACTACTTTTAAATCTGTTGCTTTTCATTTAATACCCCAGTATCTCCTGGACACGTTTGTCCTACTTAGCTGTTTTTCTAAAATGCCGCTCAGACATCCCCCAGACACCGCTGATACTAGAACAAATCGCGGGAATCAAATGTAGATGGCGACCCTAAAAATTAGTATTCGATAAGTTCCGCCAAGTGCTTGTTTAAACAAGACAAAACGTCGGCGACCTCGTTCAATGTCTCACGAACAATGGAAGAAGTTTAGTGGGCAATCGTAGTATAGTTGAATGAATTGATTTGTGATCGGCGAAACAGAGCGGCTGTTTTTACTCATTATAAAATTGCAATGGTGTTGACGTTGCTTGAAGAATCATAATATAGTAGTTAAGGAAGTTATGTTCTAGATTAGCGGCAAGATTGGTAAAATTTGAATAAAATGCTACTTGCTGAATGGATATACGACCTAAAGAAGCCAGCTGATATGCATGCTATTATATTATCCACTGGCGATGGTGATCACGGTCTTTAGTTGACATGCCTGCTGTCGTTAGGCCTCCAGAATACATAAAATAATTAGCAATATGTTAGTAGCACTCCAATAATAATAGCAATATATTAAATGTCATGACGTTGCGAAGCCTACCTTCATTTAGCCCTATACCTTAAATCCTTCACGGAATTACTATCAC
This sequence comes from Nastra julia, assembly GCA_018251315.1. Classification (NCBI taxonomy): domain Eukaryota; kingdom Metazoa; phylum Arthropoda; class Insecta; order Lepidoptera; family Hesperiidae; genus Nastra; species Nastra julia. The sequence continues at coordinate 6,666 of DWOX01000313.1, read as the reverse complement.
ATAATACGAGTACAGTAAAATAAGTTGGGAAATCAATATACCTGGGAGTTGAAACGTACGAAATCATGTGATACATGTTCAATACTTCTGTCTTCATAGAAACTAGTGACCTCTTTGGCCAATTAACATTCACACAACTAGTGATTAATAGGTGACTATCAAGAGACAATTCATTAAATCCATTTTAATTTACCTTTTTACATCATTAGCATTTTAGTACCATTTATTTTAACTTTTAACGGTATATTTCGGCTATTCTAAAATGAACAGTTAATCAATCTACTTAACGAATGCAACAATTTATCATTAGTGAAAATAAAGAGGTTCAGACAAGTTATCGCGAATTATGTAGTTGTTGATTGATAATATAATTTGAAACTGTAATTAAAAGATTAAACTACTGCAGGATCTTTAGATGTCTCATAAATAGATTAACTACTACTAATCTTTTACCGTCAAAGTAGCAAATCTTGTTTTGTTTTCTAATGGAAAAATCTTGATCAATGTTAGTTCTAATTTTATCCACCACTCAATCGTGCGCTGTCTTCCATCAAATAATTACAGTATGTTACTGGAGTAAGTGCTTACGAGTGCCTGTATAATATGATACTTACCAATACATAAGCGATGTGGTACGTGTATTAAACAGAAACCCTATAATTAGCATTTTGACTGAGGAATGCGTATTTGTGTGGTTTCGTCTGATAATCCTGGCATGACTAATGACTCGAAAATTAACTACGCTCGTATCTATTGCCGGCTTTGTTTCGATTCTAAGAACGAGTGATTTGTTCTAAGCTAATTATCGGCTTAGCCGTTCCTTAAATCGTATGTTTTATTTGCTTTTTCTGTGTTTGTGTGTTTCTTTTATTTGTATTATAGCTTTCAATTACTTTAAATAAAAACAATAGTTAGATTGTTTATTAATTCTAATTACTTACGTTTAAAAATAAATTACTTGCTTTAGGACTTCGTTATGGTGTTTGTTAATAATTGTCGTCTGTTGACTAAACTGTTGTTTAAAAAGTTATGTATTCGCTGACAATTTCATGTGATTAGTATCTGTGGCAAAAACATGGCACGGTTGATCGCAGCGCCGGCTGGCGACTTTCTGAGGAAGAATTCAGACGTAACATGGAATGGACACATCGTGATCGCACTGTTGTGGAATTCAATTATCTGTTACATCTCGGATAGATAAGAGGTGTTTCTTAGCTATTAACAACTAAGGTAGCAACTACTAGGATCAAATGTATGATTACAATGCAACTATCCCCTGCCGGATGGATATCTGCGACATATCTGGGTTAGGACTGTAAGGAATCTGATAAATTGAAATCTTAGACTAAATACTATATCGACTTAATTTACGGAACAAAAAGATTTTCGGCGAAAAAACATCCTTTTAACAAAATTGATAACATTACCCGCCATAGTACTCGGCAAGTCCGGGCTCTGTGTCGTACTTTAGATCGCAAAACAAATGAAAAAACTGACATTCCTTTTTTGCTCCGAAGGTTGAGTATATCTTGATCTTTGATTATCCCACTAAAGCTTACATAAGGTGCCAAACTAGTTGCTACCAGATGTTACCAATACTTTTACCCAATTTTCAGAGATGAAACCAAAACATGAAATAAATAAGCCTTTTCGCTACCAGGGCATCAGGCCGGATCAGAGGGTAATGATATTTCCGATGTTATTTTCCGCAGCTCTGAAGGAGGATGCGATTTTACACGCTGCTAGAGCCAGTGCTTTATCAATTTAGAATATCTGGAGGATACCAAATCTTTCCGTCTGGGCTTCGGTCTCAATAATTTACGACGGAGATGAACGTGGCTTTGTTTGTGATGCTCCAAAAATTTATTCGTCCAATCTCTCACGGGGAAATTGAGTTAGGATTTATAGGCTTTATAATTTTGTCTTTAAATATAGAGGCGCGCACCAGTACCTACCGAGCTGATGCTACTGTTTTGTTAATTATAAGTGTGCGATTAATTTATGGTTCGCTAAACGATTCTCATTAATTTCGAAGTTCAGCAAATATCTGACGTAGCTTTTAATAGCTTCATACGTAATTACATTAGTGCAAGTGGAATGCAGTTGCAAGTTCTCCAATAACTTTATATCGAAGAAGTTTCTCCACGAAACACGGCAAGTTTGTACATTTTCAAATTTTGCTACGATATACTAGGACTACTGGCTGTTTGCCATCTACCTATTTACTCCGTATTACTGAGGAAGTTAATAGTATATTCTACCACGCTGTTGAAGTGCATATGCATACAGATTGTGAATATATTTGATTATGTAGATAGATCAAAAACGTAGACATTTTTTGACTTAAACTTTTAGGATAAATAATTAATGGCTATAAAATTTATATAAATGAAACAGATAGACAGACAGCGGAGGCTTAGTAATAGAGTCCCGTTTTTACCATTCAGGTACGGAACCCTAAAAATACAGAAATAAGTTGGCTTGAGTGCCAGAGTACACTATCTAAGAGGCGACCACCTTAGTCCTCAGGGATAGCAACGCATTTTTTAAGATGTCCATGGGCGCACTGTCAACTCGTTTGCTATCTTAAAACAATAAAAAAATAGAAATAAGTAGCAAGGTTTACCGAAGCCATTTAAAAGAGGGAAACATTTACCACAGGTTATGAATAAAAATTTCTTTCATTGCTGTTTTCCTACCACGCCTGTAACCTGTAAGATTTCAACAAATATATTAAAAATAGTACGACATTGTACACAATATTTCTGCAAAATTCAGAGTAACCGTTGAATGCGGTGCCCTGGCGAGGTATTGTTGACGTGAAATCGCCACAACTCGTTAATCTTCTTGTAAATACAGCACTCTCGAAGAATGACGTCGTAACTGCCATTTAGTTGAATCGAATACCGTCACGAAAAACTTACTAGCTATTCTAGAATTTAGGTTTTTTAAATGAACTTAACAAAGTTGTTTTCGGTACAAGATGCAGACCATCACTGAGACGAAGAACCATTAGTAAGAGAATAATAACTAGAACTTAATAAGACCTAGGTAATCTATTTTCTTTTGATATTACCCTTAATCCATCTATTAGCACTCAATTATTATTTGTTCATTTATTATCAATAATTAATTAACAGTTAACAGAGTGAGGGTTCGCTTTCATAGTGGTACTGACACTGACTATCTATTCTTACAATTAATTACCTCCCAAGTTTTAATAATCGGTTTATTTTGTGTTTCTGTTAATGACTTCTTATTTCCATTCGAGATGGTGGTGAGATTACTATTTCCATTCGAGATAGTGTCGAGTTCCGCAACCGTGGTACGCTCGGTCGTTGAATGCTGCACGCTCCGGCGACGCTGCATCGTCCGTCTTATTCCCACCGCTGGTATTACTAGTCGGTTCCCATCACCTGTCGAGCTGACTTTGCCATTAAAATGATTTATAGAAATCAGAACACTCGCTCTGAGGGTGAAATTCAACCGTAACTTAATATGCCAATGTCTAAAACCAAAGATGACCCAACTTTCGGGAAAAATATTGTCGGCGAAAAAAAATTACGTTCTAACAAATTCAATAAATCAATAAACATTATTCGCCATAGTATTCCGCAAGACTGCACTGTGACATATATATGCCTATACGCGAAAAAAAAACACTGTACTCATTTTTTTTTTACCAACGTTTTATTGTTGTCTATGATTTCCAACTGCATGGTGCTCCTACTCGCCAGGTCTGTAGACACGGTCTCGAACAACTCCTACCCGATATTTATGGCCACCATACTTTAATGTGGCTGCGTACTTGCATAACAAACATTTCTTATCGAGTTATTATATCTAAATGACTGTATTAGGTACCTGTCTGTTTGTTGGTCGGTTATACTTGTAGTAGTTACTGTGAAGTATTCGGAAAATATCGAATAAGAAAAGTAATGATTCTGTTCCGTGGAAAGAGCATGATTCAACGTTGCATTAGTGGGGGCACCAACGTCCGGAATTTTTCAGATTTAGAATTCACAGTGGGGAGAGCCGCGTTGAAAGAGCTAGGGCTGAATCTTTTTCTATTATGCAAAAGTTTCCGTCGGCACTGGTCCCTTGCTCTTGCTACACCGTTCTCCTTAAAGTAAGGGTTAATTCTGAACCTGAAAAATTGTTTGTGTCGGGATTCTAAATATCAGAATCTGATTTTCGAAAAAAATCCGTACGTTTATTTCCGTCCTTAAAAATCTCTACCTGAGAAGCATATGGGCCTATGTAGTGTTTCTGTTGGTTCTTCTGAAAAACTGTGATTTGTGACATAGGCCCTTATGTTTTCACGTCGAGAAATGTGACTTGCAAAAAACAAAAGCTAGTTTTTCAGTTCTGTCCCGAAATACAACGCACAGCTCGCTAGATAGAAGTAATTCTATATGGCGTTGCCTGTTTTTTCCCATACTACCCACATAAGGCCATACCAGTTAGTGATTTGTTCGCTATTCAAGACTCGGCCGCTTGTTTTGGAATCGGAATGATATCGATACTTATTATTATTACTATAAGCTAAGTCCAATATACATTTTTAACGAGTATTTTTAATAAATCAGTTGAATAATAACCCCTTTCCTTCCCCTTCAACCCCTTTTATGTCTCTACCAAGTAATCTAATTATAGGATTGTGAATTTCGCAACATTTATAAGAATCTTAGTGTGTGATTATAAGCCAAAAATTAGTATTTTCTTCAATTTAATGTTGTTTGCGGTTTTATCTGCTTATTAGTTATATTAATGTGTGAAACATATAAACCTTTTTCTTGAATTATTAGAAAAAAAAGTATTAAAATCAGCAACAGCGTAGATTGAAAATTCTAAGGCATTTATAACAGAAAGCGACTTTTTTTTATTATACTAAGTAAAAATTACGACCTTTGTAGGTGGCACAAAAACTCGTACCTATAATTTCGGCGGAGATCGTATCATAATCGGTGCAGCCGCAGTGTTTTGCCTTGTCCCCGCGTATTTCTCGCGTCGCCGGCTCCGATCAAGGTTCCGATCGATCAATTATGTCAATCCAATGATCTGGTTCGACAATATCCGAATAACAATTGAAATAAAAGACATTATTTTGATCAAAACTGAATTGTTGGAATTAGAATTGCTTATAGACTACTTGTGAAGGTAGATAGCGCCAGATAGTCAGGACTTTGCGTAAATAATAATAAAATTAATAATGATGTATACGCAAGTCAAGCATAAAGTAATTTGTAATGTGAAATGAAGTTCGTTAAGAGATCTATTAGTTGCTAAATAATTGAATTTGAAATAAGTATGCTGTTGTTACATTTCTCAAAGAGAATCAATATAAAAAACCCCAAAGTAACTATTATAGTCTACAAATTTAAGTTATAAGCTCAGATCAAACAAGATAAAGACTCAGCGCTCGGAATAAGATATTGTAGACGAAAAAACATAACGTTCTAACAAATAACATATTTCGACGTAGTAATCGGCAAGACCGTGCTCTGTGACATATGTCAGATCGCAAAAAAAAAATACGGCCCCCATTTTTTTCCGAACGTTGTGTCTATTCTTGTGTGGCGACATTATTGCTACGTAATTTTATTTCAGTAAATTACGTAATATTTTTAAAACTAAACTACGTATCAGTACCTCTACCATGAGTTTATGCAAACGATACTCGCTAGCGTCTATAGTAAAAGTTTGTATATATTTTTTTAGTTCTCCACGTATCCGCCAGGGGCGCTGAACGAAATTCTTTACAAACATTTACTATAGACGCTAGCGAGTATCGTTTGCATAAACTCATGGTAGGGGTACAGTTGCTTACAGTCCATTTTTTACACTTGTCCTGTTTAGGTAGTCCGCAGTTCTACGAAAACCCTGTTATGATGATCACATATTTTTATATTATTCACACATTTCCAGTCATTTGTAAAAGATTATCACATAATATGCTTAAGTTTTTGCAAAAAGCGTTGTAGAAAATTAACATTTCAGTTTAAATTTTAAGACAAGTAAGAAATACGGATTATATGAATATTGATGGCGTTTGATACTTTTTTACAACTGGTGATCTAAATTTTAAACTGTAGATAGTTAAATACTGTTATGGTTTAAATTTCTCCTTCACAATATCTCGGAGCGTAAAATCACGGTTATAGAATTACGTAGACAGAAACAGCTGTGTTCTAAAATTGTATAATTCTGAATATTTGAAAAGATCCATTCACTTTGTATGAATCATCCATCAATGTATTGAGCCGACGAATGGACAGGTAAGCGGATTACCTACTGTCGAGATAATAGATCTTACGTAACAACTGACGGTAATAACCTCGAATTTTGTCTTTAAATATTAATTGTCTAGAAACTAAAAGACAGGAAGTCGATCATTGCTACTTTAATACGTAATAATGAAACTGTAAGAGCCAAATCATTAATCAATGTTCACGTAACATATTTTTGAAAATGTAATTGATTTTACTGATAACATAATGTTAAATAGGGACTGTAGAATGCTTTAAAATTATGTTACATGCTTATCTCTATGTGGGTGGTTACATATCGAGGGGTAACGGGCTATTTTGTTTAAGCGACATTTTTGCAACTTTTAATGAAACCGGCATCATTCGACGGAGAAAAATTCGCTGATTCCAAATATGT
>DWOX01000312.1:0-10998 GCA_018251315.1 Nastra julia | reverse complement strand
CAGGGTCCCGTAAATCTATTCAGAGATAAAAATTGAACGGCGATCAGCACGCATTAACGTCACACAAGAACTTCGCATAGTATTGCTACTTTACTTACAAGAGTATCGTTCGTAAATGCGGGTATTAGTCGTGTCTCTGTCGCCTATTGAAATGAACCCTTAAATGGAATTGTGCCAAATAATAGTGCCGCACACCATCCCTAATATTTCTAGTTAATTGGTAATACGACCCACATTGGGATGATTTGGTACCCCCTAAACGTCACGTATTAGACGCAATCAGTGCGGCTTTGATAAAAATCCCTATGAGGTATTTTGTGTAATTAGATTCCTTTATAGAAGTTTTATTACATACTTTTCTGAGTAAATTAATAGGAACTAAAGGACGCGATCCGTTGTCGAAATTCGTTCTGAGTCGTTCGCCTCTTGTTTAAGTAGATACCTTGGCTTTGAAACCTCCGTATCAGTTGTTTCACAGATGGTAGTCAGGTAGTATGTAACATAAAGGACTTCACATGAAGATTTTAATGTAATAGTATTAAAATAATAGTAGTAAGGCAATCCTCATGCAAACTCTGCCTATAATATATCTACAGTTTTAGTCATCATCATCATCATCATCATAATCCATGACGTCCCATTGCTGGGCTCGGGTCTATTCTCACAATGTGAGAGGTACAGGCCATAGTCCACCACGCTGGCCAAGTGCGCATTGGCAGACTTCACACACCCTTGAGAACTTTATGGAGAACTCTCAGGTATGCAGATTTCCTCACGATGTTTTCCTTCACCGTAGCAAGTAATAATTGATTCCCAATACGCACATAACTTTTAGAAAATCGAAGGTGCGTGCCGGGGTTTAAACCTGGAAACTTTCGATCGAGCGACCAACGTTCAAACCACTCGGCTATCACTGCTTAATTTGGTATATAACAACTAAAATATGAACCACCTTCCTGTCGACGATTTCTTTGATAAGACTAATGAGAAACGTTCCGAGGACGTATGCTGATACTATGGCACTCGCAGACCCTCTTATCATCTCATTATCAGGATACGTTTCCTAATTTTAAATTGTTGTTGAGCATTCCAAGGTGACTTGCATTAAAATGTTAATCATATGATAACTGTCCAATACATATTTTTACGAACACGACTGTTCTAGGCAAAGTGTCAGATATTCGAAAACTTCATACGTCAAATACGAATAGTTCATCGTCATCATCCATTCATTGAGCGGTTTAGACGCTGGTCTATCGATGTATCGACCCATATTCCGCATAGAGTTGATCATTATAATGGTTGTGACCATAGTCAAACTAATTCTCATTCTCATCTATCATTAATTAGTAATCGCTATAAATTTTTTCGTAGTTATCAGTGTTGATAAAAGTTTCATCGATAACGAAGCGCATACGCCTCGCCGTAATTGCAATGCTTGTCAGATTGCATTTCTTTCCCAATATGCTGTGAAATCCCGTTAAGTATGAAATTGTTATCATAACGATGTAGTCTGATTGTAAAGTTTTTATAGTTTGTACTGTCATGAATAATTCATCTTATTTAATCATCTTATAACCTCATAAGTCAATTAGAGGTTATGTTTAGAATCCGGAAATTTCTTTCAGTAAATCCAAAATGATATTGCAGCAGTTTTTTTAGCACTTTGTGAAACGACTGCTCACAAGTTATTATAATTTCACGGAATTATTTCAGCGTATTCAAAGCTGCTTCTTACCCGCGGCGGTAAAACATTTTGATGGATCTTCAAATCAATATATTTTAAAAACCAAAGTATGGCAAAAATTTAAAGTAGAAAACTTTGTTAAATAAACGTGAGGGTCACAGCAGTAGCTAAAAAAACTGTTAATAGACAAAAAAATAGATATCTTTGTGTACTGACAGTTAATTGAAACATATTAATTGGTGTTATAATTATAAAGCACTAAAGAGCTTATTGTATTTTAAATTACAATCGAATACAATTCAAAAAAGGATACAAGATTATAATCTTGCCTTATGAATTAAAAATGAGACAAATTGTTCGTTGATTAATCGTTATTCATGTTTTTTTTATCGATACGCCAATACAATACTGCTCATTTGACTTGACTGAATATTTTAAATTATATAATCTCTCAAATAATATGCATTGTGAATGCCTTAAGAGTGCTGGTTTGTTACTATGATTTCTTGAAATACCATTTTGTTTTCGTTTATAGAAAAACATACAGAAGTTTGGAAACCAATAAAAGTCCAAATTTACTAAATCTAATTTTAAATTACCTTAATCATTTCAATTAATTGAATACAGTTATAACTTTATTTTGAGATTTCCGTTGAATCCTTTCTTTAACCTATAGGTAGAAGTCCAGTGCTGGGCAAAGGCTTCCCACATTGCGCCAATTACACCGATCCCAAGCTTTCTAAATCCAGTGGATATCGTTATAAGAAATCCAACCAACCTATATTAATGTCAGAACAGTATAGGAGTCAATAACCGACTCTAATTGTTGAGATAATTAAATAACAATTAAAGATTAAGAATCTCATGATATTACTGATATGAGAATTAATTTTGTGCTCTATATTAAACTTGGTACGGGTGGTACGGACCATTAACAAACAATTATGTTGTATTCAGAATTACATAATTAAAGGAAACATAAGTTTTTATCAAAGACGATAAAAAAATTTACTGTAACGATTACTCACCGATATTTAGAGTAAAGAGGTTCATGGTCACGCCGAGAGTGCGGTGGCGATGGCAGGAGATAATTATTATTATACATTTTTATGAATAATAAGTTAAAGACTATGAAATGACCTAATGGTGATTGGCAATGAACAGAAAAAACGGATGATGATGGACACACTGTCATCGCAGACCTCAATATGATTTAGTTATGAACGAGAACGCCAACGCATGTGCGCTATTCTAAATCAAATTATTAACTCCATGACAGTTGACACACTACCGGACAGGTACGCCTGTCAACTTCACATCTATCGTTGTATTTATCTACACCAGATCCTTTAATTAAATTTCATACTTTTCAATAGTCTTTTCATTATGACTATAACTTCTGTAAATATTTAGTGCGCAAATTACAATTACATCACGATTTTTCATTTTGTATTTTTGGATGATTTTAATAAAGCTGCGATACCTATGGTCACTTATTATATAGACTATAGACCGCTGAATTAGTTTCTGAAACTTACTAGTATATTTAAGACAACAATAAAAAATATACATTGACAAAACGCCGACAGCAGTATTGGACTTTGTATTCTTCGTTGCTAGGGATTACACTCATGCAGTTTGCCTTCAATATATTATATCTACTTAGTTACTATTGCAGACGCTTCGCCGTGAATTTGTCGCCTACGGCACATTTGTGGGTTTTGGACCCCAAAAAGGAATTTTGTTCAATGACATTCAACCAAATGATGCAACTTTTAAAAGTTTTTATTCAACGGATGAGTAATTTAGTTTCCACGTTATTGACCCGAATTGAGGTTGCATATAATCCGCTTAAAATAATCCATAAATGTAACTACACAGCGAAGGAGAGGACTTGGGAAAAAAAAATTATAGGCCATTTTTTCTACCGAATACAAGTAAGTAGTCTTGCAACAATCACTGAACAGCATTCGATGATACTTCGCATATCTGTGACTAATAATTACGGATAAATATCTTGGTTGGTTAATCGAAGTTTTTATATCTGTCCGACAAACTATTTTTTATGTTAACTGAACCGGCCACCTGGTAGTAACTGGTATTTTAAAACGATTTATACCTTCCATTCAGTAACCATTTTAATCTCATTAAATTAACGTAGAATTCAAATTGTAAGATACAAGCAACGAACAAAACAAAATACATAAATTCTGTACATTTCATTTTATTAACGAGATCGCAGGAGACTGGCATCAACTGGTTGTTTATTTTTAATTAAAACGAGTGGCTTGAATGACACTAGCTACGCAATGTTTTCAATTTTCAGCTGAGGCCATTGCTCTAGACGTGAGTTTACAATATCACGCCCACCTATTTTTGGCGGAGCTATATCCGTTGCGCATTTTACTGTAGGAACCGTATGGATAAATATGCAGATGGATATTTAATTCATAAGACTATTGCTGAACAAATTATTATGTAAATAAACAACATTAAGGGTCCGCATTAGTATCGATTCAGCTTAGAAGTGACAATGTTAGAAGTGATACTGTAAATAACATTAGATTAGAAATTAAAAAAAAAAACCGATACAACATTAATAACCTTCCCACTTTCACCCCCTACAACATTTAAACGGCTTGACCGTTTTTCATCAAACATAATATCTAAAAACACTCGTATGTAAATGACCTTTAATACAAAAAGATGAATTCGCTTCATCCGTTCGGGAGCTACGATGCCACAGACAGACAGACAGACAGACACGTCAAACTTATAACATCCTCGTTTTTCGTCGGGGTTTAAAAAATACAGACACATGATATAAATATTTGCATCATAAGCAGCCGCAAATACAAATGCTATAAAATTAAAGTAAGTAAATTCATAGTCTTGAATGTTTATTGTATTTTCTTCAATCTTATAATTTCAACTTGAAATCTAATCGTACCTAAGACAAACGAGTACCGTACTAGATTCGTGCGACCCATTTCCCAATATCCGAGTGTAAACTCACAATTACTGCAATGGTGTCTAATATTTATTTTTACGCAATAATACCTCCACTAAAACAAACGGTTTGTTCTAAAATATTTGCCAGTTTAACTGCATACAATAATATGGTCTTAACCGAGTTTTGTTTGTTGGCATCAAACAAGCCTTTTATGTGTTTTAAGTGCCAGTAAATTATGGGCCAAATACTAGGGAAAAAACTGAGGACATTGTTTACTTGTACCAACGCCTGAGTATCGGTACGATATATAAAAATATACTAGCGATCACCCGCGGCTCCGCCCGCGTGGAATTCGGATGTCTTTTCCCAAGTTCAGTTCTATCTTCATACCGAATTTCATCAAAATCGGTTCAGTGGTTTAGGCGTGAAAGCGATACAGACACTGACAGAAGGACAGAGTTACTTTCGCATTTATAATATTAGTAGGGAAGTAGGTATGTCCTTATCATCTTATTCCCTCTTGTCAGTATTGAGCTTGTGCATCATCTGTGCAGGATTGATTGGCTGAGTTCGTATGCTATTGTTTACTACCTACTACTAAACGCGAAACCATATGTAAGCGCTGCGGTTGGCACATTTCCAAGTTCGCGCGAAAAATCCTTCGAAACCCGAGGAAGACTGGTCAACGTTGGTCACCAACATACTAATCATATGGCCATGCAGCTGTATATATTTTTACATATTGGCTTGAGCAGTTGGTCCAACATTTACAGGGCAAGATATGTTTTTAAAGATCAAAAACATGGGACTTTTTACAATATTAGGTGCTCATCACATAGATGTGATATTTCATCGCAATTTAATTCTAGCAGTTCGTAGCTGTGGCTCTAGTGGCATATTCATGGCAAATGGAATACTCCAACTAATGTTACAAGTTCAGTACGACAATATGACGAAATCTTCGTACATTTTTAGTATGTACCATTAAACAAGATATGTAATTTTGAAAGGATAATGATTCCAGAGATTGGAATTCAAACGAATGGATTAGAATTAATCTAGCCTAATTAATTCAAAACAATTTTACAAGTAAGCTAAAACATTAACATTTAGTTGCGATATGTTAAAGACACCTTTTAGATCTAATTGCGTGATTTAAACAGCTAATTTTAATAAACTAAACATAAAGATGTCGCCACGAGTTCAAAGAGCAAAACGTGGTTGGTAGAGCAATAATTTTCAATGCCGAGATCAAACTTGTAACTAAATTGCGAGCTTGATAGAGCGATATTTATTCGAACTTTATAGCCACAATTAAATAATTACGATACTGGTAAGATTAACATTGTATTCATTTAATACAGACAGCCATTTGTTTAAACAGACAATGCAATTAAAATATAAAAATACGAACACGAATAACTTACAACATAGATCACTTTTCAAAAGCATATGCGACAAGTCATTTACTATGTCATCAAAATCTTTGTTGGCATAAAGCTACAGTAGGTTGATAAAGTTAAAATTGCTCCTATATTTTCAAATAAAGTTATATATATAAACAGGGTTTTTCGTATTACATATTACGACAGGCGATCGACCTATTCTTACTAGTAGACCGTGGGCCAGCGCACTCAACAAACACAATGAAATTGAATTAAGAATCCAATAAGGTCGAACGCAATTGATAAGTTCATTGCCGCCTTTAGTACTATCAAATAAATATATTCCAATCGGGTATAATCGGTATCGACTTGTAAATACACGACTGCCTTGTCATTAATGATAGGTATACCTATTTTTAGAGTTCGCCACACTCGATAATTGCTTTGACCTAAAGACGCTATCAAAGCAATCAGCTGTACACACATACACACTGCATTGAATAGTAACAATGGCTTTACGTAAAAAAAAATAAAGTGATAATTAATGTACCAGTGTATGTAAAGGCATATTTTATAAAGTCGTGGAGTGAAGCAATTATTCCCGTATTAAATGGCAGACAAGTGGCAATTAAACGACGTCCTTAAATGCGCAAGAATAGAGATCTATTCGGATCATTATTAATGTAACATAATACGATATTTATGATAACATCGCTGTTATTCAATCCGAAATGTTACGTAATTCGTCTTCTAATAATTTCTTCTTCTAATTTTTCGCTTTTCAGTTCGAAGCACGAAAGTTTCGCTTGCAATACTAGAGAAATAGCTTTCCGAAAGAATTTCAACCATACTGAAGTATTATTCCCTGTTTTTATACACTCGATCGATTTTTTAGCCAATATATATGAGTGTTTCATCGTCAACTGTATGTCAAGTCTACCGACTGACGTCTTCGTATGATGCACCAAACGCAGTTGAATAATGTGCATTGTATTTTCTAAGATTTACCTTTCAAATATACTTATAACGTATATTCACGAGTGTACTTAGGACATAATATATATTTTAAGCAGTTTGTAGGTAGATACAGTCACGCCTTGTAGAGTCAGGGGCTTGGTTTTTCATGAGATCTGATAACTTTTTAACAATGAGACCTTTAACTTTTACGTCTTGGTAACTTATTTTATGTAATGTTTATAAAACGCTTCTGTTAAAATTTGATTCTACATTTTTAATGTATGCAGTTAAAAACAAAAAAGAATGAGGTGATTCGGTTCAGGTGTTCCAGTATAATCATTACATGTATAAACTTATCTTTTTTGCAGTACTTTTAACAGACTTTCAAGCAACAACTCGCCATCCATATCGTGATCCATGTGACATTGAATAACTTTTCCATTTATTAAAGGATCCGTAAAGATATTAAAACAAACATCCGCGTACCTACTTCTATAACTTAGGCTGACATTGGCGACATCTTGTTAGAGACATCGACGATATTGTAAGGAATAATTAGAGTACGAATCCGTGACAATACTGCATTAAATAGGCATAATTAATGGTTGAAATCCGCAACGGAAAAGCGTTCTACAACCTGAATCTTATAAAGGCGGTTAATAGAGAAATAGAAACATCTAGATATGGCACAATTAACAACCACCATACATGATTTGATAATATTAATTTCCATACATTAATAGAACTTCAAACGGCCAGACCTTATTAATATAATATGTGTAATAACTTTAAAACTGAAGAAAGGAAAGATCGTATTTATCCTTAACTAAAACTAAATACTTTCTGAAAAGCGGCCAAAAGCTAAATGAAATAATTTCTGGACAATCACTCCAACTTATAGCCAATTGTCAATTACACACACTATTGTTAGTAATAATAAAAACACATTTTTACGCAACAACGCGTTACAATCGGGAATAGCGTGTAAACGATACGAATTCATAGCTTTATAACGTATTGAAATTATCAAAACAATGGCAGGTAAGTATAACAATGCTGATTCGTTTCATTAGTACTCACAGTTTCACAGATATATCTTGTTTACGTCTTTGTGTATATTTCGAACAAATATTTTTTTATTAAAATGTTAACGAAATAAAATGATTGTTATAAAGTACAAAAAAATACCGCTTAAGTAATTTACTTAGTGTAACAATACGAAGCTCAGTTTTATTTAAAAATGTTACTTAAATAAATAAAATAGAATGAAAATCTCATACAACATAGAGTAGGAATTTTTAAAAGCAGAGAGTTATCGCGAGATGTAACCTGTTTACGAACAGCGTGTACAGATATTTGACCCATATTTACCGTTTCACTTGTTTTGTACTAAAACTAGTCACTACGAATAACAAATCTGACACACTTTTAAATATAACATCTACGGCTATTCTAATTTTTTAGTACGTTGATATTGTGACCCGATATAGATCGTGACATATCGACACAACAGAAATATATCGATATAATCAATTGATGTAAATATTCGATTCGATTCGATTCAAGCTTTCGATAAGGTTCCTCAAACTGTTCAATTCAGAAAAAAATATCATAACTTGAAAACTGTAAGGTATTGTTACATTTTTTTTTTATTATCATTCTAAAACATTTTTTGAGCTCTATCTAAAACTTGGATTACTTATTCACAGTAATTACGTTTCTTACATCTATATTACGTATAATCATAATGTAACCATATTTAACCAAAGTGTGCAACATTCTATAAATCATAGTCAACATACGTACCTTGTAGAAGAAACGCTAAAAAAAGCACCAGTATAAAGCTGACAGATAACATAAGGTTTTTCTGTCAGCAAGTAGCACTTACGAAGTTTTGACCTGTTTATGAACATTGTTTTCATAACGTTTGACCTACATCCGCACTGTTTGTAACATTGAAAAGAAATCTGTTACCAGTGCGGTCAGAATTATGAAATTATATGGTTTGAAATTTGCGTGGCTCGACGACGATAAAAAGTGAAATAAATAGACAATAACATATCGCAAAACGAGAACTAAAAATAAGACACAGTGATTGTGTAAAATCTGTTCGACATATATATATTTTTTTAGTGCGTTAAAGTTGGGTATAGTGCGCAAAAACATTTTGTAACCTTAATCGTAAAGGTACTCTTATACGGTAGCGACGATCTTACCTGCTTGGTCAGGTACCTTTGGACGGTAATTAACCGTTAAACATATATTTAGAAGTTGTTTCTTTTGTAAACTTAAAGATTAATAAGCAGGTTCTTTCTCTTGATGTTTTTAACTGTGCTGTAATAATAAATCAACTACGAATAAATACAAATTAAACGTCTAACACACATATTAGTTTGCTACACTCTTAAGAAAAGGTTCACTAACTTTTATTACATTTTTTTTAAATCTTCTAATATCAACATTATTGACGTGTATTTTCGTAATCCTTTATTTTCAAAGTAAAAGACGAGATTATTAGCCGAATACTGAAATAGACTAAGATTGTAACACGTAAAACTTAACAGGTTGTTACGAACACCTGCCTGGACTCTCAGACGCCACAAGCGTAAATAAATGTTATAACCACCTCACAAAGAAGCATCATTAACTCAGAGGGAAGTAGAATTGAGAAAGGATGGAACATAATAAAGTTAACATCTATGACATAATACAGTGTCTACGACTCAATGAACGTTAAATTAAGTAGGTAACGTTAGAAAATTAATTACCATATAATATTTTGTTTTATTCAATTTATCGATAAACGAGTAAACATTAATGGTAAGTGGCCACCGTTGGTCGTGTTCATCCGACACTAAATGCATCATTGATGCGCTGCCAAAAGTAATTAGGAAACGCGAAATAATGATTGGCTTTCCCTTCCCACTGCTTTAGGAACATGTATAAAACATTTTACGGGCCTTTAACCATTAAACGCAAGAAGTGATTGATTAGAACACCTCAATTTTACTTTTATCTTAAAATCTTAGCCTAAAAATTAATTGTAATTAGCAGTAACTCCGAGAAAATTGCGAAAAACAGGGCTGTCAAGTCATCTCTACAATCAAGGCAAGATTGATTTATTATTAGATATATTCGGCTGCCCCGCTCTTAAAATAATGTTATTGAGATTGAAGCAAGACTCGTACAACTTGTTATAAACTTGTTGAAGATATCATGTTGACTCTGACTCAGTTACCATGACGATAAATATGCCTTTGGAGAGTTATTTACTCTACATAATACTTACGGATAAGAGAGATAAGTATTATTTTATTAGAGATAGCAATAGCAATAAAATTAATGTTACGTTGTCCGCTTGTTGTTGATACGTAAAACATGCAGCATTTTCAAATATCACTAGAGTATTATCATTCGAATAGACGAGTTGATCAGAAGTGGAAAAAATCTTAATATTTCAAACTTTTGAGCTTCAGAGAGCACATTTAGATATGAGAATAGGTTATTATTTGCAAGCGTATTTAAAAATTTTTATCTAAAATAAAAACCGATAAAGAAAATGATAGCTGCTAACGAAATAACAAAATATAAAACGTAAAACTAAGACGTTCCTAGCTCAAAGCCATTACGTTTTCTGTGTCCCTAAGAGCTGCAATGCTTGTATACAGGTCAATGTGTATAATGGAAGCCTCTCCTTTAGAGACTGAATGGCTTGTACTCGAATATGCCACAGTGAGTCCCTTTAGCTTTGACAGCCTTCTCCATTAAACCAATATGACAAAGTAATAGCACCTTAGCAATTTCGCAAACATTCCTTTCTACGGAAGCGTTCGTATGTGTGTCTAATGATGGGTCTAGTAACCACAGACGCGTTACTATTAATACTTTCTTGATTTGTGGATTATTTTAATTATTCACCTGCTACTAATGAATTTTTATGATGTTTAATATTAATAATATTGTGCACTCTGCAGTCTACCTAAGTATCGCTTTTTCTTCATTCACTCTTTATTTCA
>DWOX01000311.1:0-10999 GCA_018251315.1 Nastra julia | reverse complement strand
GCTGCCAAACGACTCGTCGTATTCCGGCTGGGGGCTTGAGTGCCAGAGTACACTATTCAAGAGGCGACCTTCTTAGTCCTCAGGGATAGCAACGCAGCAGGGGCAGGGCGGTGGCAGGGGTTGGTGGCACTGTCAGCTCGTTTGCTATCTCAATACAATAAAAAAAAACATAGGTAAGGGGCCATACTTAATCTTCATAAAGCGATGAAAAGCTTTTGAGTTATAGTTCAAAGTTCTCCCG
The DNA here is from genome assembly GCA_018251315.1 of Nastra julia. NCBI lineage: Eukaryota > Metazoa > Arthropoda > Insecta > Lepidoptera > Hesperiidae > Nastra > Nastra julia. The sequence continues at coordinate 10,758 of DWOX01000311.1, read as the reverse complement.
CAATCGAAAACTAAAAGTTCAGAATTAATGACTCATTTAATCTGATTGATTTTTTTTCTTTTCCAATCTATAAATCAAAGCTTGAACACAAAGGATATTATGGAGTTCTTCAAGGTAGTACATAAGGCCCAATACTGTTCCTTATCTATTCCTTAATTCCTTTTATTCTACAACAAATCCCGGCAATTACTTGCGATGCTGGCTGAACTATTACACTGCATTATTGGAAAAAAGTCGCCGATTAGAAAATTCAAGGGCTTTAATAAATTTCTCATACTGATATCGCTTCTGTTGTCTGAAATACAAATATGTTATTAGAATGGATCATATAGTACAACAACAATTTGAATTCGAAACGTTATGTAAAATTTAGATTAATGACTAGAGTCGGAAAATTTATCGTACAGTTTAAAATTTAAAACAATTACCAATAATAACAGAGACGTATGAGACGTTAGGTTGCATTTTATTAAGTTTTGTGTTATTAGTCGTTGTATTTTGAAGGAATATTAGTAAGATTCATCCTATGAGCTCAAACGACGCGAGATTTGCATGCATTCTAGCAAACATTTTCTATCACAGAATCACTTAAAATATCAAGTAAGACAGTACACAGGTAAATCTCGCGACAAGCTTTTATATCATTAGTCAAATTGTGTAATTCATGTACTAAATTGATTGTTTTAATTTAATTTACAGATTATTTACTTCTTTCAGACCAGAGCTTGTTTTAAAAGTTTTCTTAACATTAATTTATTTTAAACTTTTTAGTTATGTGTTCTCCTCAGCGAGCCTTTTCATTTGATGTCCATAATGCGGTTGTGCTAAAAAAACTAGTCTGTCATCTTGTGTATTCCGTTACATTAGAATAAGAATGACGTAAGATCCGACATCATTTTATACCTTGACGCCAATCACTCGGTATGGTAAAGTATGCGCCACATCTTTTAGCTAAAAACATACTCGTGCCTGACCAAACACCGTTCCGAGTTTGATTTTGGAGGTTTCGTCTGTTAGACAGATTGCAAACTAATCCTATTGACGCCCATTTCACGCAAATAACACAAGTTATGGACTGTCTTTTATGCCTGTTATTACTACTGTTGACCGTTAAGGAGCCCCGGTTTAGAGCCAATCCTGCATGTGGCAGCAATTTCATGGGGATCCCACCAACCTTATATCATACTCCACAAGTGGTGTGCAAAATTTCGTGCTCCTATGGTTAACCGTTGAGGAGTTCAATCATCTAGAGTCAATCCTGGCAGCAGCATCACGTCATGCTAATTGAAATATTCATTGTTATCTGGACTGGACCAATATGTGAAATTTCATGTCCCTACTGTCAACCATTGAGGAGTTTAATCGTCTGGAGCCAATTCTGACAGCATTACGTCATGCTAATCATAAATATGCATTAATATCAGGACCGGACCAGCGTGCTAAATTACATGTCCCTGCTGTTAACCATTGAGGAGTTCAATGGTTCGGAGCCAATACCGGCAACATAACGTCATTTTTATTATAAACATGCATTTTCATCGAAACTGGACCGGTATGCAAAATTTCATGTCCCTACTGTTAACCGTTGAAGCGTTCAATCGTATAGAACCAAACCTGGTGGCATCATCACGTCGTGCTTATCTCTAACATGCATTGTCATCAAAACTGCGCCTGTATGCAAAATTTCATGTCCCTACTATTAACCGTTGAAGAGTTCAAGCGTCTGCGGTCAATCCTGGCAGCTTCATGTCATACTTATTATAAACATCCAGTGTCATCGGGATTGGAACAGTATATGAAATTTCAAGTCCTTTTTATTATCTTTTGAGGAGTCCAATTGTCTGGAGACAATCCTGGCAGCATTACTTAAGTACTACTTAAGTAGTGCTTACCATAAACATGCTTCACCATCGGGATTAAAGCAGCATGCAATATTTCATGTCCCTACTATTAACCGTTGAGGAGTTTCCTCATCTGGAGCCATTTCTGGTAGCAAATCACGTCATGTTTATCATAAACATGCGTTGTTATCGGGACTAGACCAGTATATAAAATTGTATGTCCCTACTATTAACCGTTGAAGAGTTAAATCGTCTGGAGCCAAACCTGGAGGCAGAATCATGTCATGTTTATCATTAACATGCATTGTCATCGAGATTGGACCAGTATGCTAAATTTCAGCTCAGTCTATCCATCATTTCATTTATCATTCCACCATTATCATTCCACCTCTTCCACCTCACTTCCTCCTCTTCCACCATTATATTATCACATTTATCAGTCCATTTATCATTCCACCTTCACATACATACATTGCAAGTTAAATAAAAGCTTTTAATAAAAAGTTAAAAACTAATACGTTAACATGAATTGAATACAAAATGCATTAAAGCAGTGCTTCTTACTTGGCTTACTCAAGTGGTTTACAAAGAAGTATAACGTCTGGGCTTTTTTGAAATTGAGGGAAAATGCATACTCGTGCAATTACATTACGCTAAGTTTAAGTTACGAAAATGTGTGATTTATTTTTGACAAGTGGCCCACTCTGGTTTCTCTTTAGTAGACCTCAACTGCACTTTGTTTACTGTACTTTATTCTATAATTACCCCATCTATTGGTGAAGACCGCATTAAAATCAATCGAGTAGTTTAAAAGAACAAGCGAAGAGAAAGCTGAAAGCAACTATATTTTATACTACGTAAAGATTTTAAATTGTTATATAGTTGTCCTCATTTTATTTTACCAGAACTAAAAAATATTGGATGTTTTGGGTATATCTGCTCACTATTTCGAATCTGTTTAAAATGTATTAATACGTAGATAATAATCCGTGTATTCTATTTGTTTATCTATACAAATATTAATATAAAGCTGAAGAGTTTAAATAAACTCTTCAAACAAATGTTTGTTTGTTTGTTTCTATGTTTGTTTGTTCCTGTTTGTTTGTTCCTGTTTGTTTGTTTGTTTCTATGTTTGATTAAACGCCGTAATCTTAAGAACTACTGGACCGATTTGAAAAAATCGCTTAGTGTAAGATGGTCTCTTAATCGAGGAAGGCTATATGCTATATTATAACGTCACGCTAAGATGAATAGGAGAGGAGTAGTGATAAAAATATAATCCTTGCACGCAGGCGGAGCCGCGAGCGATTACTTATTATTATTAGTTAGTTTTTGATCAATTAAAAGTGCTAGACTCAGTCATCTAACAAAATTACAAGTTGAACAAGCAAGTTAACAAGTCAAACTGAAAATGTAAAACAATCCCGGAAGACACATTTGGTGTTTATAAACGTGTCTTTTAGTGGTCAGGGTTTGAAAACATTTCACTCCTTTGTTCCTCTTGGTTGACAATACTTCGCTGATGCGTTTGTTTCACTGATGTTCATGGGTGACATGGTTTATGAATTCATGCCCCATTTCTTCTACCGAAAAAATATCATAAGTGTATCATCGATACCTACATTCATAAATGATTTCGAGTTCGACGCTTTATCTCCTTTGTCGTGTCACTTATTTTTCCAACTTCTTATAAATTGTTTTACTTTAAAGTTTAAAAAAAAATCAATATTAAGAGACGTCAATTAGCTATAAAAATCACTTGTAATGTATTCAAAAATGTAACTTAATCAACATGTTTTGCACATCTGCAATCTTCATTCAGTAAGCTAATATATAGGCAGAGATATAAGCAAACACTTATTAATCGGAAACATGCGCTTGATATCAGTTTTGTTCATTCTGACATCCATTGAGGCCAAGCGTCAACGTTGGGAAAACGACCAAGTTAATATAAAAAAGCCAATAAATACGAATGATGTAGATGTTTATCCGGAACGATTCGAAGGAGCAGTAGATTTCGGACATGTTTATAGACATGATACACAAAGAATGACTGACATAGAAACAGACATGGAAGAACCTAGAAATGTTGAACATGCAAAGCAACTACTTAAGAAAATGGGAAAAGATACGAGTGTAATTAATATGAAGGAACAAGATAATCCTACTGTATTTGCCAGTGCTCGGGATGAACTACTTAGTAAAAAACAAATAAATTTAAAGAAGAGTGATAATGAAAGAATGGAGCGATATCAGCGACCTCACCCAGACAACCCAGTAAAAGATGTATGTAATATAAAAGTATCGATCTCTTTTCGACTTGCATTAATTTATTAGCTATTTTCAAATATTTCAGTAAACGTATCTACCATACGTGTGACCGACATTTGAGTCAAAGCCTTCGGTATGAATGGGGAAGTATTCATCATGTCCTTATTCCTCTCAGAAGCCTTATATTATGGCTGTCTTATTTTGTGTCCTGGAGTGACTGGCTGGTTAAACGAATGTCTAATTGAATGAGGTCAATGAGTTTTTGCTGAGGGCATACACCGTAACTTATCCAAACGTTGAAGATCCTCGGGGTCCGTTCTTTTTTCTGCAACTCTCTTCTTGATTCATTATTAATAAGTGACTTACTGGCCAGCATCAGTGTTCAACATGTTAATTTCAATTTTGTATGTTTAGATAACACAGGCTATTCGAAAACCAGTCAATGAACAAATAAACGAAGAAAATTTTGGCCAAATGGTAAACAATCGACCCCGTCCACCATTTGAACATTCTGGCGGTAGTGATAGTAACAAAGGTAGATATTTTGCCAAACATAGCTTTGGCTTAATATCGGATGCTGAAGAGATTTCTGTAAAGAATTGGACAACATGTAAAGAATTTGGCAAGCGTGCAGTTTTTCATCCCGATGACGTGGTGCACCTGAAGTGGGTGCCATTCTACATTTGGTCTACTGAAGGCTTTGCAATTTCAACTGTTCACACGTTTGTATATCCTACCAGGAAGGTACGTACACTTAAATGGATATTGAGTTAAATATATTATATCACATTAATGTTTATTATGATGTTTGCAATAAGCAATGGGATAAAAAGGGAATTATGATAAAATCTTAATACTGCACTGATCTATTTTCTATATTTCTAGCTTGTGAAACAGTTCAAGGAACAATTTGGTCCATATTTAAATATACAACTAGATTGGGAGCAACCTAAACTACTTCTCAAAGCATCCAGGGATATCCTTTTGATAGCTGGTGATAGAAAAGGTTTATTTTATGGCATACCCTATGTAGATTTACCAGCGTCTACAAAAAGTAAGTGGAGATTACATATATATTCAATACTTTTGAAACTGTATTGTTGTTCATTGTGGGTGTTCTTTTAGCTCAACATGATTTTTAAAATGGCGGCCAGGTTAAGTTGTTCATGAACATATTAACTAGTAATAAACATGCTTGAATTACCAATTTTAATTTAAGTTATGTCAGTAATGTCAGTTTGTTTGTGTAAGGCATTGCTTGAGTCAGCCACCAAACGACTCTTCGTGTTCCGGCTGGGGGTTTGAGTGCCAGAGTACATTATACAAGAGGCGACCATCTTAGTCCTTAGGGGTAGAAACGCATCTTTTGATGAACTTCGAGTGAGACAAACACTAACGATTACCTACTAGCCGCACTACTAATATTTTCTAAAATGACTAACCTGTACTAATAGTACTAACTTCCGCCCCTATGCCCACTAATTAACAACTACTGATATTCCCATTAATATTTATTTCTAACAGGAACTATTAACAACCTAACAGCCTCTTTGATAGCAATACTTGAAGTTTGTTATGACTTATGACCCATAGGCGGCCTCAGTTGGTGGCACTGACAGCTCGTTTGCTATTTTAACACTAAAATAACAAACTTTCAAATGTGTTCGGTTCTTCATAAAAAATGTGTAACTACATACTTATACGTAATTTCAACAGTATAAGTTGTTCTTGTGCAGAAAGTTTGCTTTTTCTATTGAGTAATATTTTTAATATATGTGTATGTAAATAGGTATGTACGTATGTATTTATGTTCAGTTCATTGACGAATTTCAACGTATGACCTAAATGTATAGTTTTTAACCCTTTAATTTTTTTTTTATAATTATAATTCGTGTCGTTATATTAATTAAATTATTTTCAGAATTTCAAATAAAGATCCCAGTCATGATAATGCGCCTCAAAATAGTGGATCCGTATTTGGCCTTCACACATTGTAATGAATACTACGCAGCTATAATGGCTGTATCAGGGACTGGGCCGCAGACTGACGAGGATAAAATAGCAGAGGCGAAAACTTTATATTTTAACGGTGTGGGAAACCCTGCCAGTCGAGACCTGGAGTACGAACAAAGTCAACTAAACTTTCAGATTAAACAAATGAAAAGAGAAGACGATAGCAAGTACATGTTGCTTAAAAAACCTGATGACACACTAGATCCATCTATGTGGTGAACCAGTGTTTAGTGACGATGAATATTATTATTTGATTATATATAGGTATGTTAATGTCGTTATAAATAACAGTTTGACTGTTCAACGAATTTCCAACCCATCCCAAGAGCTGAATGAAATATGATTAGCCATTTGTGTCTTTTGTGTAAACGAGTGTAAATTTATGAAAACGCCATTAAGCATTAAGTTTAATTTGTATTTCTTTACTAGTAGGTCACTATAAAATTGGAATAAATGAACCTTAAAATGGCCATTGCGAACATAACTGCGTGTGTCCGTCATTTCAATCGTTTTACACATCTACAAACAAGTGACAATTACAAACTCCATTGATTGCTAACATTACAAACACCGACAGGAAGTAAAACATCCCAAGGAATGTGTAACAATTATTAAACGCTTTCGAAATTGTAACATTAACTTTACCACTTTAGCTTCAACCGCCTTCGCGATACCTTGTAACGTTCCGCGACTTAAGTAACAATGATTACTCGTTACGTCTTGGTAAATTTTATGATTAATATTTTTTTCATTACGCTTACAACTTCTAAACTAGGAGACCATTATCCGAGCAGTCTAATGCATAACGAAACCACTTGTGACGAGTTTAGTAGATACGCTAGGTTTAATCCTTATTCCATACTGGATGCGAAATGGATGGTGTTCTACTACTGGGGACCTCCGAAGAAATATCCTGTATACAAATTTTATGTTCCAGGCGAGAGGGTAAGTTATTCTGATTATCGTACATAACTTAACTTTTTAATCATGAACATTTTACGAACGTAATTTAGAAACCTTTTGGTGGTTAAAGCTCTATATTAAATTGTGTGTTTTGCCATTTCCACGTCGTTAGGTTTTGGCAGAGGATTATCTTTTAGTCGTTATATTTTTTAATTTGAATTATAATGTTCCTTTGTACCGTTCAATAGGAGAAGGCATATCTCAAATACATGGTGGACGGCAGCGTGAAGGAGCCCGTTAATTGGACGGCGAAGTTGGTGATTATGAAGGCGATAAATAATGACACATTTTTATTAGTCGAAAGAAACGACAGAGGAGAGTACAACCTTTACGAGCTGCGCTGTATGTTTTATAATTATTTTTATCCATAACCGGGTCCCTTAACTTTTATAGGTTGCAAATGTATAAAAGATTTGTTGAAGGCATTAGGGTCCGTTCAGACGGAGAGGAGAGGATCGGTTCGCATTTTTCTTTTCACACAGACCGGATTGTAAACGCAGTGGAGCCGCCAACTATTTCACATCGGCTGCACGAGGGAGAAAGAGCACACAATCAGAGCTGAGCCTCTAGCTAAGTGCCCTTTCCTTCCACGCTCATGATAAAACGCTATCTACAAAATGTATGGGAATGACATAAAGGACACCATTTTTTTCCGCGCCTAATGTCATTCCCATACATTTTGAAGATAGCGCTTTGTCGTCAGCGTGCAAGGAAAGGACATTTGGCTAGAGACTCTGCTACTGGTATGAATGAATAAGTATGCATAAGTACAAGATATAACTCATTTATTGTTAACTCTGAAACACTTAAAAAATAAGAGTTCGAAAGAGACGCATATGTATACCTGACTCAACATGTTTATGTGATAGCGGAATATAATAGTAAAAACGCTCTCACTCATATCGTATGTAAGTATGATTTCAGAGTAAAAACGAAAATTATTGCCATGAGTTTTTTAGCAATACAGTTGTGCGAGTTCACCTATCAGACATCTCAATGCGTTCACACTTTCAAGGTAATGAGTTACATCAAGGTGCATTTACATAAATTTCTCTATAACATTCAAACATTTGACATTTATTTAGTTAATTTAAACACTTAAATTTAACCTTGGGTTAATACTCAATCCTGTGAACACTACAATTAGTTACTTAAAATGTTACATAGTAAGATACTCACCACAATTATTATGTGAAACAATTATTTATCTATGGTATTTTGTTCTAATACTTGTAGTTACATGAAACATTAGATTGTATTGTATAAATTAACACATCACAATTAACTGACATTCACTTAATCCATACTATTGTTACATCTACGAGAGTTTTGGTCTTCGATAACGTAAGTATTCATACAAGGATGAAGATTAAGATACAGAAAACGATAGCGAAATTATATTTTTGGAGTCATTTTGAATAACTGAATCATTTTTTCATCACAATTTAATAAGTAATTGCTAATTATGCGCTTATTCGCGGAGATAAAATTGCGGATCTGTAAACGCTTAAGCTGCGATTTTGTAAAACGCTAAACGAGACAAACGTGTAGTTGTCCAATACATTTGCTGTCGCGTCAGACTTCAGCGCGGTCGCCGACATGTTTATAGCCAGTCGCGGTTTATGAAATCGCACCTTAAACACTTTAATGAATAAAACCAACATTCTCAACTACTTTTTAATGTCAGGACCGATTTTCCAATCTTATATTTCACCGTTAGTCCAATTACTTATTACATTCCGGTAATAATGACTTCAGTATTCAAATTCGCCATTATTGCTACGATGTACATAACCAGTCAGACAATAATAGCGTAGTATCAAACAGTCATAACAACCACTTAAATCTATAAAGCGACTAGAGCTAAATAAGATACAACCTAAGCAAATTTAGAATTGTCATGAAACTAAAATAAGGAATCTTTAATTACAAGAAGAATAAATAGTCAAATAATAAGAAATTTACATATACCAACGAAGTCTGTTAGGAAAACTGTATTTTTGTATAACATTCTTGCCTGTGTAACTTAAAAAAAATATTGGAAAATCATGTAGGGCGTGGTACATTGTAATTGGTATCATTACCCATTATCAGTACAACTGTACCAATTATAATTGTAAACAACACAGAGGTTAGTGGTTATTTGTTAATTTTCAATACTCTATCTATCCATAACTCACTCTCAAGTCAGTTGCTTAGCAACTGTTAAGTCCAATACAACTTTACCTACCAACTTATTAGGTTTATGGATAAAAGATTTATTGAAACACGACACTAATTACCCGGTTCTAAAAATTTCTCATATGTATTGTGCTGATTTAAAACAGTCCTTGAAATACGTTCAGTTGAAGACCACCGAAGCCTCCAATGCTTAAAATTCCACGAAAGAAAGAAAGAAACAACAGTAAAACATATATCGATGCAACAGCATGCAATAAAATTAATATTTTTAACTTTCAATAAGGGAAATTATTGTGCTATAAAAATATATATAAAAATCACACATTGGCACTTTGTCTAAATTAAAATACAGCATTGTTTGCAAGAATCGACAATGCTAAGTTATTAAAAATCAATAATCCACGGAAGACCTGTAATTAGTATTATGAATAGCAAATTTACAAGCCAAACCTAAATAAATTTCCTATTTAGAATTCGCTAAGCACATTGAGAAAAAATTTCCTATTACAAATTGCAATAACACAATATTTTCAATGTATTTTCCAACTCGATATTGTTATTAGATCATTAGCTGTATAATGACCCCTCTTTCAAATATTTTGTTTCTCGTGCCTTTTTTAATTACTTTAAAAAAATATGGCTTTCATGCCATTTCTGCAGTAAAACCAAGAAAATACCATACGGTAATAATACTTAGAAATATAGTTTGAAAGCAAAAAGTATTGATTGAAAACAGAAAGAAGTGAGCTAACCTAAACTATTGTCAGTTACATAAAATCTTAATAAAACCATCGAGAATAACTGTATATTTTTGGTTTAGTTCGTCGACGCCAAATTGTTTTATGTACAATTTTTGTTACCTAAAAGTGTTCTATGCAATGTAGAACTTTGCCTATCGATAAGTTTCTTACATATAACTCTCAACAAACATTAAATGGTACTCTTAATCAAGTCTTTGTTTAAATATCTACAATACATTTTCATTAGCGAGTGTTGATAGCATAGGTCTTGATATGTTGTGCGAGAACTCACATGGAAATGAGGTTCTATTGAAGGATGAATATGATGTATGTATAAAAGATATACAGTGCTGTGTGTATGAATAAATTACAAGATTACCACTTAAATCATTCAGAACCCAATTCAAATACGTAGACATCAAGGCTTGGGGCACATCATTTTGATGCATTCGTCATTTGGGTGAGTTCTTTGCAAGCTTAAATATAAACCGATAATAACACCAATTATTGATTCATTACTGATCTCAACTATTGCACATTGTTACTATCATATCAATTAGTAAAGTAAAAACTTCCTCGTACGCCAAGTGATCCTACTATAATTTCATCCACACCACATCACACGTAAACACTAATCCACCGTGTTGTACCAGTACACAATCCTATGCCACCAACACACTGCCACTATAGTATCACATGTTCAGGGCGCACTGTCGGCGGACGGGTCCGGCTGCCGCGGCGGCTCGCCG